>JAXGGA010009602.1:0-50722 GCA_038373865.1 Uloborus plumipes
GGGAAACTGCTCAACCATAGGGGGGTTAATAACCGCTGTTTTCTTCATTTCTGAAATTTTATGATAAAAACAATACCTACAGTTGTTATTTGTTTTTCAAATCTCTTTGAGTTACTTTCATTTTTAACAGAAAATAGACAACATATTACATTTGTTTTGATCTTCGTTTATTTCTCTAAAGTTCACTTCAGACCATTCATAATTTATGTATAAATTCTAATTGCTATTTTTAAAAAAATAGCAGTCGTTATGACTCAATCTCAATTGTGATAGAAATTCCCATTCATTATTAAATTACTTTATATTAAAATAGACAGTAATAATAACGGTTATTTAGAACAATATTTTCAACGTGAAAGTAAAACTGGAAAATAATAGAGTTCTTGCATTTATGAATTTTCAGAGCGGTTACACGTAAGATTTTCACAATGAGCTCTTCTCCAACTCATATAAGAAATATTAGAGTAGAAACCTTGTAAATGTATTTTTATAATCATTTGGGAGAAAAAGCTCAAAATCTTAGTCAGTTTTGAGCAATGATGAGTAGCAGACCTAGAGGAAGAAAGTTAAAACAAAATCAACATCTTCAATAAACAAGAATATATGTTAAAAAAAAAAACTAGATAAATTTCATTACAGTGGAATATAAATTTGCAGTAACAAAAAAAAAAAAAAAAAAAAAAAACCGAGGCCATCAATGCTGGCGTAATATTGGTGCTTTCCGTACTTAGATGCTTCATGCTTCCTTGCTGCTTTTGGCTAACGTTTTGCCTGATATGGCTGAGGCTTCGTAGATCATAAATGAATTCGAAGGAAAAGTCTATTCTGCATAATATGGATCTTAATTTTAAACTTCATTGGTTAGGTTCAGTGGTAGGAAAAACTAGTTTTTGTTTGCCGCGAATTACAACTACTATGCTTTAAATGTAACTGCAACTACTTTTTTTAAATGTAGCAACTACTTCTGAAATTTAGTCGCTATTTCGCTACTTTTTCAAAAATAAATAAATAAAAAGCATACACCGTTTTAGAAATGAACGACAAAGTTAAAAAAGTAGTTTAGATTAATAAATTAGTTCATTTGTAGAATACTACACAGAATTATCTATTATTTTTTTTCTTCTCTGTTTGTGCCAACTTGTCCTTTTAATTAATTTTTTTAAAAACAATTTTTACGAATATTCGCGGCAAGAAAGGATTCAAAGTTTGAGATAATTTCATCTTCAACTTTTTAATAATTTATTGCCAGCGAATATTTAATCCAGGAAGAGCTATAAACGTAGCAAAAATGTTTATATTTTCTTCATTATATAAAGCTTTTTAATTTCCTTTAAGAATTAGTCTGGATCTACAGTTAGATTTAAATATGTTCCTCTTCATTTCAGCCGCATGTACAAATTTTATTGATTTGGATCCTGAGCATGTAGTAGGTAAGCAAGCAGCTGAGAATGTAAGCAAGTTTGAGCTTACATTCTCATTTGCAGATATAATTATGTTCTGAACAAAAAAGGGGTGATAAATTAGCTATTATTCATAATGTCTATAGATTTCTTAGTAGCTTTGAAAAGAAATCAGGACAATTTTTTTAAAAACAAACTTAAAAGTAGTTTCCAGAAATCGCTACAAACTACTTTTTTTTTGTATTGCGCTACTCACTACATTATTTTTTTTAAGTAGTGCACTACACTACAAACTACTCAAAAATGTAGCTACTACAGTAGTTTCGCTACTTGTAGCGCGTTATTTCCGACCACTGGTTAGGGCACCAATATCAGATTTGATGACTACTTTGGCTACCAGATTCAGGTGCCCTGTCCAATGAGATTTGCGGTTAACTTGCATACATAACAGATCTCTCAGAATTCATGTTTTCTCTGAAGAGGGCTGAAACATGTTAGCAAGTCAGGAGAATCGTCAGCCAGAATCATCCTGAATGAACCATGGCCTACAAGCCTGGAAAATAGCTTTATTATTTTCAGCTAATGTATTAAATTCTGTATTTTTATGCGTAAAGATTATAACTAGCTGCTGTCAGATTATTGAATGTAATATTGCATACCACAATCCTTAAAGACTTCACAAACTCGTATGCCTTAATTATTGTTTGTCTTTAGCAGGGTTCGAAAAAAAGTTTTTGTTTTTTTTGAAAAGCCCAGCTCGCCTGGGGTTTTGATCAAATCATTCATTCTCTGTTAAAACACTGTATTCCAAACTATAGCTTGCTACTTCTAATTTTCATAAAATCAGGGGAACCCAAAAAAAGAGTTTACTGTGATCTCCTAAAAATTCTTATTCATCAAGTTCGGAAAAAACACTGTAGTATTGAATTTTTAAAAATGTCTTAATTTCTGATCAGATGTGAGTGACATGTGAATATTTGTACACACTTCCATATTAATATGGGAGTATAAATTGTCGAGTATCGATGGTTACTGTTTGAGGGATCAGGCGCACTTATACTGTAACTAATTTTATGCGACTATTGTGAAGTAACTTTTTTGCTTGCCAATTTTGCCTCAAGCAGCTGTCAAAAAGATTCCTTTTTACAATTTATATTTAAAAAAAAAAAAAAAAAGGAAATCCCCACTATTGCAAAAAAAAGAAAAAAAAATTATTTAAATAATTATTACTTTTTTTGGTCTCCTAAGTATTTAAAAACATAAGTCAAATTCATATGCAGTTTTAATTTCATATTTTTTATAAATTGCCCAGAAAGAAAGATGGCAATTTCTGAACCTGTTATTGACTAAGACTAAATATTATAACACACTAGATATCATAACTAAACTGATCAATACCAATATCTGGACTTGGTACTGATCAAAATAGTTGTAATACTTAGTTTATGTTTGAAAGAAATGTTTTTGATTTGCCATAACGTTTGCAAAAACCCACTTTACCAATATAGTGAGGTTTTTCAAGCGTGCCCACCCGAAAAAACCCGGCAGGTTTTTTGTAGGGTTTGGCGAACCCTAACCACATTCCCCCTACATTAAAAACTATTTAGCAAATGAAAGTTATTAGGAGAAAATAGTGAAATTAAAATACTGTAATTAACCATTGACAGTAATTTTTTACATGCATAGGAAAGTGAAACAAAAGAAAAAAAAGTCATACGTTAAGAAATATGAGCTCTGTGTACATACAAATTACCTTTTTTTTAAGACTTCTTTTGAATATGTTTTAATATGAATTTAGTAGGAAGAATCAAATTGATTAATTGTGATCAATATTTCTTTTTTTGCTTCTAACTTTCATTTGATATTCATTTCATATCAGAATCCAATCTTAGCTGCTCATTTTTCATTTATTTGTGTACTTATAGTGTACTGCTATGGTTACATTCAGTTTGAATGGCATTAATTTGCATTGAATTCATTTTACAAAACATAATGAAACTTCATTTTAAAAGTAATACATGAAATGCATTTTTTTTTTCAAAAATCACTTAAAAAAATCAAAATGATCCAATTTTAATTTAAAAAAGAAAGTTTGATTTAAATTTCAAAAAACCTAGTTTTCTCTTTTCTTCAGAAAAAAAAAAGGTTGGGATTAACTAAGAAATAGTTCTGAATACGACATTGTTTTTACAAAGAATTATCATTATATGTCATATGTATCCGATTTCAGAAACTGCTTTTACGCTAAGGGTTTCCACTTATGTTTTCAAGCTTATTACAAAAGAAAACATCTTGAGAAACATTTCAGTTCTGTTCCTATTATGACCTGCAAAGAGAAAATCAATTTAAATTTTGAAAAACACCCACTTTTTGGCTAAAATATATCACTCTCAATTTATAAACCAATGTAACACATTTGTTCCAATAAACATGTCTTTACGCCTTATATGCAGTGTCAGTAGTTTGGGTTTGGGGGGAGGGTGATGTAGAGGAAGCCTTTTTCTTAGTCTTTAGTTTTTTTCTGTAGATATAATACAAATTTAATTAAGAGCAAGCATCTGAGAGTGTTATGCCTGTGATTCATGACATCTCAAATTTTCTCTAGAAAATTACCAGCTGTTTCTTATTAAAAGGCCAAAACTATCGTGTTTCGTTCCAGAGCTGAGTTGTTCATTATTTACGTGTATATTAGTTTCGTGTGCGGCATCAAAAATTAGGCAGATTTTTCAGACATGGAAATTGCTATGTGCCTCAAATCTTTCCACAAATAGGTTCACTCCAAATAATTTTAATGTATGAAATATTAGATGGTTCAAACTTTATACAATAAGTGATAAATTTGTGACAAGTCGATGTCACAAGGTCAATGAAGCGCACAAAAAAGTGCCATTTTTGACCTTTTCTAGCATATTTGAGGTCCAAACTTGCTTGCACCCTTGAGTTGCCCCGACAAAAGGAGTTTTGTTCCCTGACTATGGAAGTAGGCTATGTTTAAAAAAATGTAAAAAAAAAATTGGAGCATTTTACTATTTTGATGAGACAGATAATAGAGTACAATAATGGCCAAAAACTATTTCAATATGTTGGTGGCATAAGAAGTTAAAACAGCTTGAATATAGGCAAAACATGACATTTTTCATGTTTCGGCCTAATGTAACTGAGAGCACATTGAACTTGGGTATGTTATTTATACAGTTTGTATAGTGCTTATATTTGCCTTTCAAATGACACTCGTTTTGTCAGGGCAACTGAGGGGTGCAAGCTGGTTTTCAACCTCAAAAAATAACTAAAATATGCCAAAAATGGCACTTTTTTGTGACCTTCTGACAACGACTTGTCACAAATTGATCAAGCAATATATACAGTTCGAACCTTTTAATACTTCATACATAAATAGAATTCGGAGTTAAACTGTTTGTGGAAAGATTTGAGGCTCATAGCATTTTCCATGTCTTAAAAAATCTACCAAATTTTTGATGCCACATACTAAACTTCAGGAGCCCATAAAAAATGAAAAACTCAACTCTGGAACAAAACCAGCTAGATTTTGGCTTTTAATAACATAAAGAACTGCTGATAATTTTCTGGAGCAAATTTAAGATGGTATGAATCACCTCACAATGTTATGCAAGACAGTTTCTTAGGTTCTTGCTCTTATTTGGTTTTCATTTACCTTTTAAAAAACAATGATTCTAAAATTCTTACATTTTCTCTCAAAGCTGGTATTAGCTATGTCAGCTAACCATCTTTGTCTCAAAAAAAATGTCAACCACGACAGCTACCATCTGCCTTACAAAGAGAAGTGTAATCCTCATCCCCGCCCCCAAATGTTGATTGCCAACTACAGAACTGACTACAGGTACATGTACATTCATATGTGAATGAAAGTATTTAGTTCATGGAAATCTCCTTGAAAAACATTCACAGCAGAAACACATTTCCCTGCCTGAATAAACTCCTCAATCTATAGTGCAGTTTGTACAATGAGGAAATAGACATTTGACAATACACTAACAAAATGCACTTCTTCAAACAGCATGGCTTCCTATATGTATCTTCAGGGCTGATAGATGAGAAAACGCTGTTAAACAAAAATCTCATGCATACGGCTTTTCTCCAGTATGGACCCTCTTGTGTTGTTGTAAGCATGCAATTCGTGCAAAGGTCTTTGAGCAAAGGTCACACACAAAAGGCCTTTCACCCGTATGCACTCTCATGTGTGCTCTCATGTCAGCAGCTTTAGTAAATGTTTTTGAACAGCGCTCACACGAATGCGGTTTTCGTCCAGTATGGAGACTGATATGCCTCTTCAGGTCAATTTGATGAGAGAACGCCTTCGAGCAATAATCGCACGAAAACGGCTTTTCGCCCGTGTGGGTCTTTTTATGTTGCCTCAAGTAGGAAGCTCTCGAAAATGCCATCTGGCAATAGTCGCAGCAAAACGGCTTTTCTCCGGTATGCACGCCCATGTGTAATCTCAATTCAGCAGCTACAAAAAATGACTTTGAGCAATGCTCACAGGAATACGGTTTTTGGCCAGTATGTCGTCTCATATGCGCCTTCAAGTTATCCACGAGAGAAAACGTCTTCGGACAAAGTTTGCAGGAATGGGGCTTCTGGCCACTATGGACCAGCATGTGCCGTTTCACTTTTGCCGCAGTGGGAAACGCCTTTGAGCAGAGCTCACAGATATGTGGTTTTTCACCAGTGTGAATGAGCATGTGTGTCCTCAAAGCTGAATGTGAAGAAAAAGCTTTCGTGCAGCAGGCACACGAGTATGGTTTTTGGCCCGTATGCCCTCTCTTATGTATCTCCAAAACCGCAGCATATGCAAACGTCTTTGGACAGCGGTCACAAGCAAACGGTTTTTCCCCGGTGTGGATAATCATATGTCTCTTGAGGTTTCCTGCTCGATTGAATGCCTTTGAGCAATACTCACACCTATACGGTCGTTCGCCCGTGTGGACACTCGCATGTTCTTTTAGGCGATAAGCTTCGGAAAATGCCTTTGAGCAATCTTTACAAGAAAATGGTTTCTCATCACTATGCACCTTCATATGTTGTTTCAAGAGTGAAGGACGGCAATATGCCTTTGAGCAATAATCACATGGATATGGGTTTTTACTGTGGACCCTAGGATAATGCGCCTTTAGGTGATTGGGGTCGGAAAACTTCTTCCGACAATCCTTACAAGAGTATGGCTTTTCACTGGTATGGATATTCATATGTGTCTTCAGGCTCCCAGCTTCAGTAAATGTTTTCGCGCAGTACTCACAAGTATACGGTTTTTCTCCCGAATGAGCCAGCATGTGTCGCTGCAAACTTCCAGAGCTAATGAATGCTTCTGAACAAATGTCACACGCAAATGGCTTCTCGCCAGTATGCACTCGCAGGTGCCTTTTCAAACTTCTGGCTAGGCAAAACGTTTTGTCACAATAGTCGCATGCGAATGGCTTCTCGCCGCTATGTACCCTCAAGTGTGTGTTTAAGTTTTCAGCTAGATAAAATGCTTTATCACAATAGTCGCAGGAATAATGTTTCTCGCCAATATGCACCCTCATATGTAGTTTAAGAAAAGAAGGGTACTTAAATGCCTTTGGACAATATTCACATGAATAAGATTTTTTGGTAGTATGACTTCTCACATGCGACTTTAATTTTTTAGCTTCAGGAAATTCTTTTGAGCAATACTCACACAAGTACTGCTTTTTATCATCTTGGATATTAGAATGGCTTGCCATTGCTGAGCAATACGACAGCACTTTTGTATAAAACTTTAAGAGCAATAATTTTTTAGAAATGGATCATCAAATCTTCTCTCAGTCACCAAAATTCAGAAAAGGCTTTCAACTAGAAAGAACAAGAATATATACGTTTTTGTTCTCTGCTTTTGATCACAAACAAAGGAAAAGTGAATTGTTGGCTAAAAAAATTAACAAGCATAATTGAGTCAATAATGTCTGTTAAGAAGCATAAAAAATGCACATAGGTGAACGTAAAACATAACAAATCTTTTACTTGTTGTTTTTTCAAGGTTACTTGGTAAATGTTAAGCAGTAACTTATGATATGCATTATATTTGACTCATCAGTATTGCTCACACAAACAGTCTTTTTCAGGCAAGAAGAGTAGAATACAAAGTTTAAAACAAATCACAACTTCTGATATTATTACTTCCGTCTACAATCTCACTGTTAAAAATTGAAGACATACATAGGCTACCAAGAAATATTCTTCATTGAACTAGCCCTTATTAAGGACAATTTCAGAGTATTATAAATTACCTTCATCAACTTGTCTCTTTTAATAATTCACTTGAATGTATTCTTTTTCAAGCCAGAATGACTACTAGTTAACAGCTTTGTACCAATGCTTCATATAATTACTGGCAAGTTTAGTAAAAAATGATTTGGATTAATAGTATTCCATTCAGCAGCTATTTTCTCTGTTATTTCATTACAACTCTTCATTTAACGTTTTAAATTAGAAGTTTATAATAAATTTGTTTGAGATGCCTTTTTTTACACATTTACTTTGACAAGTTCTTACCAGAAAGTGCAGACAATGGCGTGAATTAATACATAATTAGAGCGACATCATACTTGAAATCCTCTGTAATCAAGGCAAGGATATTGCTGAAAAGAAATGAAAAGGATTAGAGTGGACAATTCTCAATACCAGAGCTACAAAACATTCGAATTATGAACCAAAAAGAAGTAGTTTGTTAGTAAACAAAAGAAAAATATGATGTGAATAACTGTTCAATGTAGCAACACACGTTTTCAAGGGCGCACATATAGATAGGGCACTCAGCTTTTGATTTCTTTACTAATGGCATATTGAAAGCATAGGTGTACCACAGTGCCATATTTAAGAGGAAGTTGGAGCCTGTGTTCCTTGTGGCAAATTTTGTCAGCAGAAAAGTCACATGGAGCTTTAAGCACAAATTCAAAAAAGGATGCTGACCCCTCTTGATAAGATCAAAGATCGATGGCTGCTCTTAAGACCTCTAGTTATGTAAATGTTTCCAATGTGAGCACCCAATCCCCACTGCCCTCCCTATTGTCATTCAGAGACAACTAAAGGTTGTCATGTTAAATAAAGGTTGATTTTTTTATTTCTGACTTAATAATAAACTAGCTGTCGTGGCCGTCACGAAACTTTCTTCTATATCTATCTTATGAATTCCGGTTACAAAATAAAATACGTACTCGCCCGAGTAATTGGAGACAGCTACAATTTCCCAATTATCGTAATAACCCTGCAAATGCAGAATCAATGAGCGAAATTGGAAATCATTGCAAAAGCCTTGTTTAGATTAATTGCAAACATTTTATTTGTTAGTAAAAAGAAATTGGCAACAGTTAAAAATTTCAAATCATTGAAAGTTTTCAGCTGTTTTGATAATTAAATAGCGTGAAAGCGATTTTTTAATGAATTAATTTTTCGCATTGCTGACTAAGCGCAAAAATCACCCCACCCTCCCCCTGGGCCGATTGGCGCCAAAATTTAATCGATGCTTGCTTCCATATTGGGTTAGTGTTATTCCAAATTTCATTCAAATCGCAGCAATATTTCCCGAGATACAGGAGGTGCAATGACAAAATAAGCACTTTTGATTGCTCCACCCCCATTTGAGATATTGACACACAAATTGAATCAGCACCTGTACTCAATAGGGTCTACCTATGGACCAATTTTCGTTTGATTCCGCCGGTTACTTCCTGAGATATAGCAGTCACCCTCGTGCAGAACACGTGCGATTGCTCCACCCCCCTTCGAGATATTGACAAACAAATTGAATCAGCACCTGTACTCAGTAGGGTCTACCTATGGACCAATTTTCGTTTGATTCCGCCGGTTACTTCCTGAGATATAGCAATCACCCCCGCGCAGAACACGTGCGATTGCTCCACCCCCCTTGGAGGAATTCGCTAAAAAAAGTCAGGTGCACCAGTTCACATGGTGGTACATATGTGCAAAAATTTTTGTTCGATTTCATTCAGTAGTTTTTGCTCTAGCGCGGCCACAAAAACTGGTCACACACATACAGACTCCACACACACACACACAGACAGACAGACATTTTCCAAAAATGGTCGAAATGGACTCAGCGCACCTCAAAACGTGCAAATCCGTCAAAATTCGACATTCGAAAATTTTCACGAAACCAATACTTTCTTCTATATATTAGATATAGAAGAAAGTAAAAAACAAATATTTATAATCAAAATTGGTTTTATTGTTTTTGTAACTATTTTTCAAGAAGATTGATACACTTTTGCATGAGTGTCGAGCAATTTTCGAAGCATTTTTCCACTCAATTTCAGGCATTCAGAAACATGCATTTTAAAATCATCAATCGCATCTTCGGGTGCCAAAACCATTGATTGCATGATTTATTTTTTTTGTTCGCGAACTAAAAAGTCTCTGGGTGACCTATCAACTCGATGTTTTGACAGGTCAAAAACTTTGTTGTTTGAGGCGATACACAGGAGCTCGCACTGCCGTGATAAAGAAAGACTCGCCTCATCTTCTGCTTTTTTCGAACATCTGAGACATCTTCGCAAACAAGTGGTCAAGTACCATTCAGAATAGACAGTCTTGTATTCCTATTATGCCACTGTTGCCACGCTACCGTATATATCAAGGAACAGACAGCCCTTTGCTTCGGTGTGCTTCTCCCATGAATAACTTTTGCTAGATTCATTCAACTTAGAAGACAAAATACAGTCAATTGCTGTTTTCTTTTTGGTCTAAGATACATGTATCCATGATTCGCCACCTCTATAGATGCTATACATTGCCATTAATGTACTTTAAACACAGTTTCTTAATAATTTCCTTGCACTAGTTAACATTAGCCTTCTTTTAAGCATTTCCCAAATTCTGCAGGATCCAGCTCGAACAATTTTCTTTCCAGACAAATGTTAATGAAAAATCTTTTTGATGCTCATCATACTAATGCCGAAAGATGCCTCGCGCGTGCGATCTCATGGTATGTTGCACAAAGATCATGCTTCATCAGTTTACAAGCAATATCGATATTTTCTGCCACAACAGCCAATTTATAATATTCATAGAATTTGTTGTGAAGCAATCATCTACCAGGATTTAATTGAATAATATAGTTTTTTACATTGCTATAGGACGGTGTTGCAACCATTTATGGAGAATTAAATTCAGCGATACACACTTATCTTCATAATCCATGTCAAAAACTAGGAAAAATAGTCGCGCAAAAATGTTTACGGGTTGATTTTTTTTTTTTTCTAGGAAGAACTTTTCAACTTACTTTAAGTAACACAAATCTCGCAAAATGACAAAACTTTCTGGTGGAATTAGGGTTAAAAATGTCAAATTTTCGTTTGGAATCGTCAGCAATCACTTAGCAACACTTAATGTTACCGAGGCCAAAAATATAAGTAGCAACCAACGAAAAATTGCATTTTTAGTACTTTTTTGCCTTCAATTTAAGAAGATTTCGTAAGACAGCTCTACATGCCTTTTTTTTCAGTATCTTGGTTCAACATAGCCTAAAATGGTATTTCATAGATTTAAAATTTGAAGTTTCTTGCGCAAGAAATTTCTCTTTCATTTTCAAATGCAGCTTCAAACCTTGTATTTCCTTTACCTTACCCCCACCGCTTCCCTTAACTTTTTCAGTGGCATGATAGACCTGAGTAGACCCTGACTTTTTCAACCAGAAATGCCGGCATAAACTGAAGGAAATGCATGGGACTTTCTCCCACAAATTGTTCGAAATTAAAATTTTTAGAGCAAGAGGCCATATTTGCTCATGTTAAATAGAAGAGGAGGCAAGCTCTTGTTCTGAGCCTAACTTGGGGCTAAAATTTAATTTTTAAGTACCAGCAGCAGGGTTTGAAAAAACCCGGTTTTTTTTTTTTTTTTTGAAAAAGCCCATCCAACCTGGGTTTTTCAAGAATTATTTTAATATCATTCTCTACAAACATTTCACCTACTTTTTTCATAGAATCAGGGAGACTTGAAGAGAAGTAACTGAGACCTCCTAAAAAAATCTTAGTCATCAAATTTGGATAAAGCATTGTAATAACTGCATAACTGAGACCTCCTAAAAAATCTTTTTCAGCAAATTTGGATAAAGCATTGTAATAACTGCATAACTGAGACCTCCTAAAAAATCTTATTCAGCAAATTTGGATAAAGCATTGTAATGTTTAATTTTTTTAATTGATTTTGAATTGAATTTATAGATTGGAATAAATATTTTTTTTATGATCTTCTAAGTATTAAAAAAAAAATTTAAAAACAATTAAATATGTGAAATTCAGGCACAGTTTAATTTCTAATACCTAATGAGTTGTCAGGAAAGGAAGATAGCAATTTCTGGACCAGATACTGGCCTAGACTTAATGTTGTAACAAACTAAATATTACGATGAAATTGATCAATACTAATTTCTAGGCTTAGTATTCATCAAAATATTTGTAGTATGTAGTTTGTTTCTATAAAGTAAATGTCTTCAATATGCAGTAAATTTTGAAAAAATCACTTTGCCGACATACACTATGTGGCCAAAAGTATCCGGACACTTTCAAAAATTCACATTTTTACATATAGCTGGAGAAATAAGTGATCAATTGTTCTTTAACTTTAGTCATACGAAATATAGGCTTCACCGAACATTTCCAAGTTGAAATTAAATTACCCTTGCATTTGGGGGACGATAAGAAGGGGGGTCGAAAGAATAACCGCTTTTTGACCATAACTCTTTGAAAATAGCTCGGAATAAGCTATGCATTTCAGTAATTAATTAGCATACTATATATAATTACTATACAAATTCAAATGAACGCACCACTCTTACTTCCGAAGATATGAAACATTTTTTAAAAAACGGTAATTTTATTTGAAGGGTTTTTGCTCATAACACGCAGAGTTTTTGATCAAACCTTATCAAAACTTCAGGAAAGATGACAAAATACAAGAGAAAGAACATACTAAAACAGTTTTTAAAAATATTAAAAATCCGATGAGATATGAACGTTAAAAGGAAAAAAAAATTCACGGCGCATGCGCGAACGACAGACATTTATAACTACAAAAATATTGTAGCCTGGTATATACTGCATCTTATAAAAAAAGTTCCAGTTGAATATCATGAAAATTGAAAAAGATATCAGCGATCTAGTGAGCTGTATTTCATTCATTCGCAGACAATACATACATAGTGAGGGTCTGTCCACAAAGAGCTATTTTTAAAATAAAGGTTATTTCGTCATCGTTCAAAACCAACGTTTCAGGGGGTCTCCGGATACTTTTGGCCACCTACTTATAAGGTCTTTTTGGCCGAATGGGCGAAATGTGACTTCTATGCCAAATATAAATTTTTAAACAGTATACAATTTAACATTGAAAAATATGCTCGATTGTCCCCACACTATTTGTGAACAACCCCTCTCCATTTATGAATTGACTGCAAATGAATGAATTACAGCTCACTTGATCGCTGATATCTTTTTCAATTTTTACGATATTCAACTGGAACCTTTTTTATAAGATGCAGTATACACCAGGCTACAATATTTTTGTAGTTATAAATTTCTGTCTTTCGCGCATGCGCCGTGCAAAATTATTTCCTTTTAACGCTCATATCTCATCGGATTTTTAATATTTTTAAAAACCGTTTTAGTATGTTCTTTCTCTTGTATTTTGTCATCTTTCCTGAAGTTTTGATAAGGTTTGATCAAAAACTCTGCGTGTTATGAGCAAAAACCCTTCAAATAAAATTGCCGTTTTTTAAAAAATGCTTCATATCTTCGGAAGTAAGAGTGGTACGTTCATTTGAATTTGTACAGTAATTATACATAGTATGCTAATTAATTACTGAAATGCATAGCTTATTCCGAGCTATTTTCAAAGAGTTATGGTCAAAAAGCGGTTGTTCTTTCGACCCCCCTTCTTATCGTCCCCCAAATGCAAGGGTAATTTAATTTCAACTTGGAAATGTTCGGTGAAGAATATGTTTTGTATGACTAAAGTTAAAGAACAATTGATCACTTATTTCTCGAGTTATATCAAAAAATGTAAATTTTTGAAAGTGTCCGGATACTTTTGGCCACCTAGTGTAGCAGGTTTTTTCAAGTGGGCCCCAGTGGCGTAGGAACTTTGTATAAACAGGGGGAGCCCGCTGCAATTTTGCGCTTTCAGGTGTGTGTGTGGGAGGGGGGGGGGGCAAGACACACTTTTCGCCCCTTTACACACAAGATCAATTATTATAAAATCAAAAATGCTCAAATGAACACTTTTTGTGAATAAAAGTAATTTAAAAACACTGCTAATATATATTTTCTCAAAAGACAAGTTTAACTACTTTTGCATTTTTATTTAACATGAACTTCGTTTTCGGTGGAATATTTACTCAGAAATAGGAAATTTCAAACTTCTCTAACGGAAAAAATTCCAAATGGTACCTTTAAAAATAACTTTTAACGGTTTTTGGTGGCATTGCTTGAATTTCCTAGGAAAAGTAGATCATACATTTAAGAACAAGTTTAAGGAAAAAAAAAGTGTGCTACAGAATGCTGTAGTAAAGAAATTTTCCGTTGGAGCTGAGTCGGTCTGAAATATTCCAGAGCTCCCCTGGTTCCTACGCCCCTGGTGGGCCCACCCGGAAAAGCCCGAGCAGGTTTTTCGGGATGGACCCACTTTGCCTCAATCATTTTAATTGAAGGATTATTTTACATTGGAATGAAATTTTTAATCTGATCTCATGATTTGTTCTATTTAAAAGTTCATTAAAAAAACAAAACAAAGCATGGCATGGCCAAATAAGTATATTTCATGTAACTGACATGCAACCAAACTACTAGGGTAGCTATACAGCTGTATCATTAGACTAATTAAAAAATCCTTAGATAGTATCCAACAGCGATAAATTCGTTAACCTTTATTCTGCCACTCCAACTAAAATTTTAATAAAAAATATATTACACTCAGTTTGGGTACCTAGTACCTATGATAGCCAATATCTCTATGCAGTCGAGTCTTCATAACTGGAAGCCTTATAACTCAAATATAGCTTTATATGGAAGTTTTCATATGGTCCCAAACTCTTCAGAAGCAAATAGGAACTTCATTTAGCTTGAACTACCAATAACTCGAAGCTTTGAGTACCAAGGCCAAAGACCAACCAAGGGAACATTTCATGGTCCCTTGGAACTAGACTGTATATTTTTCAACTACTTCACTCATGTTTTAACAGCAAAGTTGCATTTCCAGTCACAGCATGGAAAAATAAAAAAACTCTTAAAGTGTTTAATAATCCTCCTAAATTAAGAAATAATACTTACAAAATATTTCAAGTACTTATAATTCTTGTTCAAAGTTATATCACTTGGAGTCACTTTGAGACACTATCATAAATGAGATGCAAATAAATTCTGTTAACAAAATCAGTGTCACTTTAAAGGAGAAAAATAACATTTATATAAGTTATAGAGCTCCCATTTTTCATTTCATGGCATCTAAAGAGCTGGCTTATTAGCTTGTGGTCTAAAGTAAAGTGTTTTCTCTATGTTTTCAAAAAAGAACAATGGTGTTGGACCCAGTAGCAGAAATTGCGAGACACAAGACGTACGTCGCAGATTTTTCAGTACTCTGCAGATAATTTTTAAAAGAAAAAGAGAGAGAGAGACAGGGAGGGAAAAATCAAATACAGCTCAATGAATATTGAGAGAAAATAAATGTCTTTGGTGAGCCAGAGAGTGATGCTTTTCATCTTCAAAAAACGGAAATTATCCGATGCTTTGTACCTCCACCATACATCTTTAAAATCCTTTCCTAACGGATGGGGAGGCGGATTAGCTGAGTGGCGCTGAAAATCAAATAATAATGGAAAGATATTTTGTGATTGGTTTACTTGCGATTCTTTCACGCCTGCAGAAAACAGCAGAGCCACAGCAACACAATTCAGTGTTGTATGTAAGTAATCAATCAAATTTTCTAAATCAATTACTTAAATATTTATGGTTGGATCCGAAAAAAAAAATTCCCTCTTTAAAAAGTGCTTGATGTTAAGTTTTCCCCCTTGAATCAGTATAGTTTAACAAGTGTTTTTTTTTTTTTTGAGAGATTTTGCAAACTTATCAGCAGCGAATGTCCTTAAGTATTCCTCACTTTTTATTTTAAAAAAGGTGCATGCACCCTGTAAAAGGTTTGTGTGTTACATGAAAACTTAAAATAAAACTAATAAAAATGCTGCAGATTATTTCCAACTGCCCAAATCAATGTCGCAGACTGGTTAGAAAGTTTCTGCTTCTGGGGTGTTGGAGAACAATTGAATGTGCCAAAGGACAGCTTGTCCATAAAAATATTGTTTGGGAGCTTGTTTCCAAATTTTGGTTCATCCCTTATTTAAAAAGACATGCGATTGGCAGGAAGAATACTGAAACTTTTTCTATGTATCACGACAATTTACTTTTAAAAATTGCCCACCTAATATTATGTGAATTTTTTTTAAATCACTTAACAAAAAAAAATGGCTTCTCAAATCTAGACTGATTAGATATGACTTTTCTTATTTCCAAGCATATTTTTACAAAAATCGTTTCATTAATTTGAGTAAAGATGCTATAAAAGAAAACTTGATATAAAATTTCAAGTGGTGTCACGAGAACAAGGTTAGTTTTAAGTATATATTTCAAATATTTTTAACAAAAATATATTTAAGTTAGAGGCTTTTACTTTGTAGAGATATGAATTGACTAATAAGTTGATGATATTGACCATAATATACCTTGTATCATGTAATTTTTAGTGTTTTTTCAAATCAACTAAATCATTTCAATACATAGAGATATATAGGTCTTACAGTATCGTTAATCCCCAGTTAGATATGAAATTGAAAAATAAAGAGCCTTGAGAGACAAAATTGATGAAAAATGAGATTTTAAGTAGCAGGAAAAAATAAGGGCCTTTAAGGAATGCAAAGATCTCATTAAGAGCCCTCCATAATGGTCTAATTTGGATCAACGGTTTATGCATTTTTTGACCTTGTAGCCCAGATGAGACCAACGTAGAAATGTAACAATAAAAAAAAGTGTTAGTATTCATTTACATTCCAAGTTGTGTACTTCTCCATAAACGAGTTTGTTTTGAGTCACATCACACTATGAAACGTAATTAAAAACTTGATTTACTTAATTTTACAAAAATCTTCAACCGACAAATCTTAAGCATAAGTTAATACATTGCACACTAACAGGCCCGTCATTTCGGGTTTTGGGGGAGGGGGAGTCAATTGTCCCTCCCTGACTTTGGAAAATCAATGCATTTACATGTAAGTAGGTTTAGTTTTTGCTATTTTTTGGCAAATTTACATTGTATATACACCCCTTGCCCTCCCCTCCTGGAAAATTTGAAATGATGGTCCTGCACACTAATTAAATTTTTTTTGAACATATATTTTGTAAGTTTCACGGCTTCTTCATATGCCACAAAATTATTGTTCAAACATATTTTCTACAACAGATACATTAACTTTCTTAGAAAAAAGGCCACAGCTATTAAGTACCGTATTTTTCTGTATATAATCCGCGGATTATGTGTTAAAAAAGTTCAAAATTTTGAGGTGCGTATTATACGCTGCTGCGGATAATCTGATAAAAAAAATTTCAGCTGAAAAGTTTTAATTGAAGTTTTGAAAGTACGTTTTATTTTATCAAATAATAAACAGATGGCGCTGAAAGCATTATGAAAAGCTCAACGCTCAATCCTCCTGGTCAAACACCCTGCTCCTTGCATGTCATCCCCCCCCCCCTGCTCTTAGCGCCGAACTAAGCAGGCGACTCTCATCGCGTTATCGTCCAATTACAGAGAGGCGCAAATAATACGTCACTCGCTCCGCTGAAAATGACGAAATAAACCGAGAAGCGAAAGAAATAGTTCTTAGCGCGGTGTCCGAATCTCGCGTGTAATTAGAACCTCCGCTTCAGAAATCAGATTAGTTTGTGACAATCACGCATTTTTAAGCTTGTTTCTTTAACCATAATCTCCTTAAGTTGTAAAAATAATTTCACTTTTAGGAGCGTCGCTTCGTAGCGCGGAGAAATACATTCATTTGAATCGAAAGCGTCAGCCCACAAACAGGTTTCTCATCCGTTCTCCGTGACGTCATGATCAAAGAACTTTGAATCATTTTAGTATTCTATTATAGATCGCTTTAAAATCTTAAAAGTTTAATCCTTTATGCAAATAAGAAAAAAAGCTATAACTATGTTTAGACATGGCGAATCTAATTACGAACGCCAAGAAGGCAGCCAGCTGCGTTTTAGGTTCCTTTGCAGTCGCAAACCGCCGGGAGCGAAACAAAAGGCGCCAATGAAACGTCGTCTACTGCGGGACCCATCGATGATGTATGTGACACACCTCCGATAAGAAATACGTTCGGCTGCTAAAAAATGCGCGTTAATTAAGCGAAACATTAAAAAAAAAAAGGTGCGGACTATACGGCGCTGCGGATTATACGATGCTTTTTTTTGGGGGGAGGGAAAATAGGGCGCTGCGGATAATACGCCGCTGCGGAAAAAATACAGGAAAATACGGTACTCATAATTTTGCTACTCTTACAGTTAAACTTTGCTGTGAAAGAACTGAAGAGTTAAGTGTTAATATGCACACCTAACACATACTGAGTATCTTGAAATTTTGTCAGGCTGGTTAACGAGTTAAATGATGTCAACTAAACTTAAGAGTTTGCTGCTGAATGACTACTCGAATGTTTCTTCCAAGATCCCTTATGGGAAAATGTTTTTTCACAATAGTCACAAGCAAAAGGCTTTTCACCTGTATGAGTCCTCAGGTGCGATCTTAGTTCCCCTAACATTAAAAACGTCTTCCCACACCGCTCATACTCACAAACAAACAGTTTTCCATTATTATGTTTAGCTACGTGACTCTTTAACAGCTCACGCCGTGAGAAACCCATTTCGCAGACATCACATGTGTAGGTCTTTTCTTCTGTATGCGTCCTCATGTGTTTCACTAAGTATGCCATGCGAGAAAATCCCATATCACAATGCTTACAAGAAAACAGTGTCTCATCTTTATGAGTCAACATATGATGCTTTAAGTCTGCCCTTTGGGTAAAAGTATTTGTACATTTTTCACACGAAAACCGAACTTCTGTATGAGTTGTCATGTGTATTTTCAGATTTGCGAATTTAGTGAATGACATCTCACAGCACGGGCAAGGGTACAATTTCTCTTCTGCATGAGTCGTCAAGTGAGCCTTCAGAGTGCCCGACTTGCCGAAACTCATTCCGCACTGCTCACACGAGAAACTGCTCTCTCCGGCGTGCACTCTTAAGTGTCTACTCAAGTGAGAAGCATGCAAATATTTCTTTTCGCAAATATTGCAGGCATATGGTTTTTCTTTGGTATGCATCCTCAAGTGTCTCAACAGGTGAGAGGGATGAGGAAATGCTTTGCCACAAAACTGGCAAGAGAACGGGTTTGCGCCAGCGTGTTGCCTCATGTGTGTCGCCAAAAATGATGCGTGAGTGAACGATTTCCCACACTTCTCGCAAGAATGCCGAGTTATACCTGCATGACTTTGCATGTGCTTGTAAAGGTATGAAGACTGCATAAAAGCTTTGCCGCACAACTCGCAGACAAAGGGCTTTTCTCCAGTATGAATCCTCAAATGCCTAATCAGGTATGAGGGATGAGTGAATGACTTTTTGCAACACTCACAAGGATAAGGCTTTTCAACTGCATGACTTTGCATGTGTCGAAGCAAATAAGTATCTTTAGAAAACCTCTTTTCACATACTTTACACGAAAATGATTTTCCATCACTATGAGTCAATATGTGATTGTTTAAATCTAACTCTTGAGTAAAAGTCTTCTCACAGTGCTCACAAGAAAATTGCTTTTTGTTCTCTAGTGTATGAGTGCGCAGGTGAGCCTTCAGATTGGACGACTTGCCAAAGCTCTTTTTGCAGTGTTCACACGAGAAACGTTTCTCTCCTGTATGTTGGCAGAAGTGTCTTCTTAAATGAGAAGAATACTTGTATTTTTTATCGCAAATACTGCAAGCGAATGGCTTTTCCCCCGTATGCATCCTCACGTGTCTTGCCAGGTGAGAAGGATGAGAAAATGCTTTGTCACAACTCTCACAAGGGAATGGTTTTTTGCCAGCATGACGTCTCATATGGGCCGCCAAATGTGAGGAGTGAGTGAAGGTTTTATCGCATCGCTCACAGGAATATAGAGTTTGGCCAGCATGACTTTGCATGTGCCTGTACAAATGAAAAGACTGCGTAAACGATTTTCCGCAAAGTTCACAGACGAAGGGCTTTTCTCCAGTGTGAGTTCTCATATGTCGAACCAAATACGAAGGATGAGTGAATGACTTTCCACAACCCTCACAAGGATAAGGTTTATTGTCTGCATGCCTTTTCATGTGCCTAAGCAAGTAAGATGTTTGAGAAAACTTCTTTTGACATATTTCACAAGACAAAGATTTGTCTGTGTTAATGGTGTACATACTGTCATCCATAAATATAACAATCAACAGCAACTTTGAGGTGTTCTTCTTGGGAACATAAAAAAAGGAAATATCCTTGTCCCCTTTTATATCTACAAAGAAAACAAAACATTGTCTCAGTGCAAAGCGGAAGAAGACATGAAAGTATCACAGCTATTAGTTAAAAACTACCATAATTTAAACTTTCTTGACCAGTAAAGCTGACCTAAAGCAGTAACTGCAGTGTTGCAGAATTAAAAGAAAACGCAGTTTTAACCAAAAGTGCCACATCATTATTTCGAAAACAACAAATGAATGAATAAAACAAGAATGATTCTCCCCTCACGAAAAATATTTGTCTATAGAAATGTTGAGTCGAAAACACCTTCCTCTTCCTGTTACAGCTGAACAGGCTGGATCACACAAAGCTTATTTCTGGCCTTAGTGATCAGGTGGGTTAGGTTGTATGCGAAAAGTTTCTCCAGAGAGTTCAACCGAAACAATCTGCACATTTGTAGGTGAAAAGTCAAACTATCCGTTAGAAGGGAGCTCGACTTACACAAAGCAATATATATAAGTCAAAAAAAGTTTGAGATGTATCGCTCTAAACTAGGGATGGGTAAAACAGACCAGTTTAGAGAGTCGATTCAGAGCGACACACTCAATTTAAAGAATTTAACAACTTACAAACTCTTTTGCTAAACAGAAAAAGAATTGTGGGGATAACAACTGGTAAATAAAGTAATATCCATTCCAAATGAACAAAAATATCGACTACAACCATTCCAAAAATCACCATCCCAAAATAAATAAAAAGAAGTACGATCATATAGGTATCTTTTGCAGGACATATGAACAAAAAGGAAAGGCACCCTTGCACTAAAAGACGTCTAGACAGAGTGGAAGGAATAAATCACTAAATCCGCTTTTTTCTGCAAGACTTATTTATTTTTGTAATGAGTCTTTTGCAGTTCGCCACAACTTCTTCAATTTTACTTGATGGGCATAAAATTTGCATGTTCTAATACTTCTGCGCCCAATTATGGCTCAGCACATGTTGATACCTGATTGGTCAAACTCATGTTTGATTGATTTAAAAATGAATAATTATCTGATTTTATGATACCATCTTTAAACATAAAGAGTAAAACTTTTTTTTTTCTAAATCTGCTAAAAACATATTTTGTTAGTTTTTCCTTTTTTACAGAGGGAAAAAATCATAATTTGTTTTTCCTTCATTTAACTTTTCTGATTTTTATCTCATATAACATTATTCAATTTAAAAGATGATAATACAACATTAAAAGCACAAATTTACAGGAAACTGCAGACATGTGTTTTAGGAGCTACAAGAAACCCTAACTTCTAATGCAATAGAAGTAGGCTAAAGGATGAAAAGACATGTTACAAAAGCCAACTTGTTTATTTTCCTCTGTTTTTATGTACTGTAGTTCACTAGCATGCTATCTATATTTAATTGAATCGAACCTGCGTTAAATTGATGTTACATCACATCACATTATGAAAGCTTCTTGTTGAACTAATACTTGAAAGATAATAATTTTGTGTTTTTAAAAATATCAATTTCAAGTTTAATTATATTTATAAGGGTAAATTTAAAAATAACAAAACTTTCTAAAATCTTTTTGAAGAAATCCAAATAATCTGATTTGAATAAAAAAAATCTGATTCGTACTAATCTGTTAACTGGGCGCAAGCAAAATATTGCCAAATCATGCATTGCTAAATAATGTAGAATTCTCCCAAATTACTTAGAACCATTTTTTTCTTACCGTTGAGTGTACTTTTGTTCCCTTGACAGATTTATCATTTGCTTTGCTTGACGACATTGGCAGTTCTCATTCTTCGCTTGCGCCCAGCTAACGGATAAAGTACTATTCGTTTTTTTTTTTTTAATTTTTTAATCACGATTTTTTTACACTTTGATCCAAATACAAAAACGCTCTCATGTTGCTCATTGAAGATATATTATAAAATTGCATTTCTAAGCATGAGGTACATCAAAAGATTTTTTTTTTCAAATAAAAACAATTAAAAAAGTTTTGAAATAAATCATAAATAAAGAAATACATAAAATTGCCTCAGAGCAAGTAGGTAGCTATCTTAGTGTTTTTGAGGTGTAGGTATCATAATGTTCCTCTGAGGCAACAATATATACAAGGGCCAATCAAGATATTTTAGAGCCCTGGGCCAAACACTTTTTCGGGGCCCTCTGTATCATACCTTATAAAACATCAACTAGTTTACATTGTTTAATTTCATTATCTCTACTAATAATAAAGCTGAAGGTGGTTCTGTCTGTCCTTCTTTCTTTCTGTCTGTCTGTCTGTTACGTGCGTAGCGCCAAAACCGTTCGGTCGATTTTCCGCCACTTGGCACAAAATTAGTTTGTAGCATGTAGTTTTGCACCTCGAAGCGATTTTTCGAACATTCCATTTCGTTCTTTTTCTATTCGAATTCTTAGCGGAAATTCGATAAAATAGGGAAGAAATATTTCATACACATTTTCAAGTCTTATGTCATTCGAAAGCTTGAAATTTTCTGCACAAAATGAAGTTTTCTCGAAGTTTCTACGATCATCAGGAGAGCTGTAATAATTGTTTTTAGAATCCCGAAATTCAAGGCTTACCTTCAGTAAAGCAAGCCAAACGATTCTAAAATGGTTCAGCTCGATAATAAAATTTGTTTGAAAAGAAAGATGAAAAGAATTATTTTATCAACGGAAATCAACTTTTCATGTTGTTACCATGGTTACGTGTTCATACCTATTTTTGTTTCGTTCTTCTTCCAGCGTCGCCAGACGTAGTATTTTTGATACTACGGTAATATTTTTTCGGCCCAAATAAGGAGCGTAGTATTTTTCCGGCAACTCTGTTTCCAATATACTAATGACTTAATTAAAAGATTTGGCGGATTTTTTTTTTTTTTTTCATTTTCATAGATTTCGCATTTTGGCAACATTGATTTTGGCGACGTTTGGAAACAGTATTACTTTGTAATATTTTTTTTAGAGGAGGCGTAGTATTTATTTGTTTCAATTCTCTAGCAACCCTGTCTTTTCCGGGTGAAAATGCTTCTAATAATAAAAAACGTAATAAATTCAAAAATTTTCTTATTTATTGCCTTTAAGGCGGAACAGAGTTCGCCGGGTCAGCTAGTAAAACATAAAATTCAATGCTGACTTCAAGTGTGTTGCAGTACTCAACCACTCACTGAAAGTATTTGTTGTGGTGCAGGTACCTACACGTCTTAAATAAGGTGAAGAAAAGAGAAATAAATGAAGAAAATCTTTTTTTTTCTTTCTGAATAAATTGACAATTTTATGCAATTTTCTAGTTATATGGTGACATGGTCCACGACATTTTCAGTAATCAGCCTCAGCATAGATAAAAAAAGGGAATATACTTCATGCTATAATAATGGAAAGGGGGGTGGGGGCTTAAACCAAGATAATTTATGTGAAGGGATTTTTTTTTCTCAGAAAATCAGAAACGGAAAATGCATTCTGTAACCAGTGCACCCCTTCGTGAAGCTATTTACAAGCTTCCAAAAGTAAAGCAGTGTTCTTAATATAATTTTGCAAGTACTCTAGGTATACGTACCTGCTAACTTGTAAGATCAACGATCTTGTTGTAACAGCTGCTATTTCAAGCATAAATGAAGCAATTAGCGGTCTATACTATTGCTATGCTTTTCAGAATACTCTAGTGTGGGTAAAAAAAATCGCAAAAGTCTCGAATATTGTGAATACACCCGACAGCAACAAACAATTCCTATTTATCGCCGCGCGCTTCTACTAAAAAAAATTTTTCATGCTAATATGTCAATATGATAAATAATTTTCCTTCAGTAATCATTGCGCATATGCTGAACCGTTATTTTGTAATTGGCAGTTTATCGCCTAGTTTGGCTTTTTTTTTTTGAAAACTCAAAAAAAAAGTCTCGAAAATCTTTTATTTTTTTTAACAGTTATGTTTTTTATGATAACAGTTTTCAATTGATACTTTTATGTAATTTTCATGTGTACAAAATCAGAGATATTAAGTTCAATTAATCCCCACACTAGTCAGTTTCACTTAAACAGCTTTCCAATCTCTGAACCCTGACACTGAAAATCATTATAAAGGTAAATGAATAGGTATGATTATTCTTTTGCTTCAAAAATCTGTGCTTACAATTAATTTTTGAAAGTAAAAAACTAAACAAAAAAAAAAAACCCCAAAAAGAATTCATCGAATGAGGTTGGGGCTATGCACTCGAAAGTCGAGCCGAGCCTTTGAAGTCGCTTAGTTTTAAGTCGCCAAAATATAGGGTTGCCTTCCACTTTTCTGTTATGAATGTTCCTGCATTGACCGTGTAACTCGAATCTGATATTTGTTTTGTTTACGTATCTTCAGAAAGTTTTTCATTACATGTGTCCTCGGCCATTTGATAACAGGTACATTTTGTAATTTTCAAGCTTTGTTTTCCAAATTATGTTGTCATTTTATTCGTGGAAGTCATCTGTGGTGATCACCATCAAACAATTTGCTCTATTTAAATACTTAAGCTATTCTGTACAGATCAATATGCGTCGGTCTGCAAGATTAAGTTTAAAGTTGCATATGAATTCTGAACCACCTTTCGATGTTATAGTTTTATGTGACAAGAATAACTACATCTGTTCATTTGCGGTCTTGTAAAAAAGTTGTAATTATGTTCACTACCGCACATCTTGTTCATTTCACTGAAAAAATATTCAGTTTAACTTTGAACTCCTTGCATTTTATTAATTTTTTTAGTAACAGTAATCAAATTTATAATAAAATAAAATAAAAGAAAAAGTCAATAAATAGTAAAGTATTTGTTTTATTAAACAATTTATACTGTTTTTGGCTAACAGGTACCCTATTTAATTATTTTAATTTGATAACATTGTCGTGTATCTCTCTTAATCTAATAACATTGTCGTATATCTTCGTTTGAAGGAAGATTTTCGACAACATTGCTGTAAATTCAAGTATTTTGTTTTCACCTAGTATATATATAAACTTCCTAAAATATTAAATGGTTTTAAGGCATCAATTAATTTTAAGAAACTTTGAAATAAGTCGAAGTGTAGTAGTGCATGTGGGACAATTTACTATCCCTTCAGCTCCTTAGATAACAGGCTAGTAATAATAGCAAGTACTTTAAAACCAAAACCTTACCACCTAATTTTACTCTTCTCCCCATCAAAAGAAAAACTGACTTATATTTTTCAAAAGTTCATGGAAATCAAACATCATGTATACAGTTGATGCCATTTAATTGAATTAGCCACTTTACAGAATCAAATTTCTAAAAACAGAATGAAGTCCCGTTACTTTTTTTGGAATTAGCTGCTTTGAATCAAAACCAGGGTTGGGTTTTTGACGTCAAAAACCAGTTTTTGACATGACATGTCGAAAACCTGTCTAAAACTCGAATACAGTGGTTATTGAGATTTTTTATAAACATATAAGGTTTCTCATCCTGAAAAGTATTAAATAAAAATTTAAACATCTTATCAATCAAGTTTAACAAGCATTAAATTAATAAATTTAATGAAAATTATTTCTTATTCTTTTAAACTAACTTGTTTTGCGGTGAAAAAAGTTAAATATTAAAACTTAAATCTAGCTTTTAAAGTAGTTTTGTTTAAATGTTTATAACTATCCATGGCTCAATTCAGGATATTTGACCAAGGTCCTGTTTTTGGAATTTGTGAAAAATAGTTCAGAATTTTATGAAAACTAATTCCTAATTTTGTGAAAAATAGTTACGGCAAAAAATAATCCCAATCGTTCCGTAAACTCGGATTTCTGTGAAATGTCAGTTTTGAATGTGGGATTTTTGTAAAAGGTCCATTTTTGAGTGACTGAATTTTGTGAAGAATCCTTTTTTGAGTTTCTGAATTTTGTGAAGGGTCCTTTTTTGAATGACTGAATTTTGTGAAGGGTCCTTTTTTGAGTGCCTGAATTTTGTGAAGGGTCCTTTTTTGAATGACTGAATTTTGTGAAGGGTCCTTATTTGAGTGCCTTTGAATTTTGTGAAGGGTCCTTTAACGGACCTAATTTCTCTCTAGATTGACCCCTGCTATCAATTAGTTATCTTATCAATCAAGTTTAATAAAAATTAAATTAATAAATTTAATGAAAATTAATTCGCATTCTTTTAAATTAACTTGTTATGCCGTAAAAAAAGTTACAAATATTGAAACTTAAATCCAGTTTTTAACGAAGAAAGGTCTAAAAAAAAGCAACATCTCTGCCAAATTTGTACAACTGATGGTACAATTACATTCCAGCCCATGTAGTTCAGCGTCTATCGAGAGAATCTTCTTGAGTTTTGGACTCATGCATTTCAAACTCAGAAATAGACTTGGCATCGTAAAAGCATCAAAACTGGTGTTTTGTTACCGCATGCTCTGCGGGAAAAACGATTTAGATTGGGACTAAATAGCTTAAGTAACTGTTAACTTAAGATGGTTTATTTATGTATGTAAGTCTACAAATAATACCAGGCAAAGGTGCACTATGCAATTTCTGCTTTCTAAAATTTATAAATTGTAATTAGGTTTGCGTTTTAATATACTGTTATTTATAATTAACTTTTATTCTATAACGATAGTAGCTCATTCATTTATTTTATTTTCCACATGTAAGCATCTTCTGGTATCCCAATTGAATGGCTCGGGAGTAAATAATGGTATCTGACAAATTCTACAAATCAGACTATTTCAAATAAAAATTAAAAAAAATCACTTGTAAAAATTTATTAAGTTTTCCCAAGACACACAGCACTTAATTAATGTACCACTTCATTTTTAAAATAAAAAAAAACCTGTTACAGTAATTTCTCGAAGCAATAAAGCCATATGTTTGATTTTTTAAAATGCTAGTTACCATTATTTTCTTCCCGAGCCCTTCAATTATGTTTAGGATTGCTTATTACACTTTATTTTAATAACCTAAAACTCCAAAAGTTTACTTCAGTGTCTGAAATCAGAAATTGTGAAATTCATTTGAAAATGTATTTTGATTATCAATATCAAATTTAAACATGCTTTGGACAGAAATTTAGGTTTTTGACAATTATGTCAAAAACCATGCCAAAAAGGGGTTTTTGACATGACGGTAAAAACCACGGTTAAAACCGGATAAAACCTCCGACTGTCAAAAACTTGCCAACCCTGATCAAAACTGGATTTTAAAAGGGGCAGCCACTGTATACTTGAGTAGAAGTTTTAGTAATTGAGTCAAATATTAGTTTTAAAGCTTGATGGTCAACTTAAATATGTCAGCTAAAATTTCTGTGAATGTTGTGGGAAATGATTTGCTTATTTTGGAGCACTACGAGGCCATATGGCTTGTCATACGGAGAAAAAAAGTTTGCTTGTGAGTACTGTGGAATGACTTTTTATAAAAAGACTTCGAAAGGCATCTCCCAACTAATATTGGATCAAAACCTCATTGTTGTGACAAGTGCGGAAAAGCTTTTGGCCAAGCTCTTCAGTGGACAAGACATTTGAAAATACTAGAAAAGAAACCTTTTGTTTGTGAGGAATATAGAGCTGTGTCATGCTCATCAGCTTGAAATCCTCAGTTGTCTAAAATCTTAACAGGGTTTCAATTGTAGTTAGTGAAATTAACAATTAAATGTGTTGGAAGGTTGAATGGAAATAATATAACTATGAGTATTAAATGTTACGTATTATATTACGTATTGTGACATTGCAGTTTCCTTCAATAAAGTGAATTTTGCTTTTAAATAAGAAAAAATAAATACTTTTAGTTTTATTCGTGAGGCTAGCATGAACTCGAGCCCCAAGGTTCTTCCATGGCTTGATCGGACCCTGTATCTACGATTTTCTTAATCATGTGCCATATTTATTGATACATTTAAAAACTTAGAAGCTAAAAAAAAATCATCAAAGGAAACTAAACAAATAAATTCTTATAGCCTTTAATTGGGAAGCTGTCACCAATCGAAATTTGGAAATGAGGTTGGAAGTAGTCCAAATGCAGCTAAAAGTCAAAATTCTAGTAGAAGTTTGAAAGAAAATTGCAAAAATATTTTAGGCTTTAAAACGTGAATGCTCTGAAAACAAGTCATGTTTTGAAATGACATTACTTGTACGGTTGGTACTATTAGGGTTTGCAACCATTAAAATAAAAGCTCAGTATGTTGTATTTTTTTTACCCAAAAGTTTCCGATTTTGGGTTTTTCCTATTAGAAGACAATATTTGAAATTGGATTCTGGAACCGCTTTAATTATTTCCTTGGCCAATGTTGTTTTTCCTACTCAATTCTTAAAGTAGTATGTAGAACATGAAAACCTTGAGAAATTTATATATAAAATTGAGTTGCATTAGTGTTTAAAAATTGCCATTTCGCGCAAAAGCTGCCATCTTATCCCACACGTGACGCTCATGTATTTCTATAAAAGTAGTTATTTGAAAGGGTGTTACAAAATCACAAATCTTTGTGGGATTTAGGCAAAAACTTTGTTCATTATGTTTTAAACTTACTAATTTTTTATGAAATATACGAGAGTCGCCTGTGAGACAAAATGGTGGGGTTTTTGTGGAATAGCCCAAAAGTTCACTCTCTGTCTTAAGAGTTGAAATATTGTAGAACTGTTCAAAAAGAATTTGATTTTCAAGATGTTTGTAACTTCTTTCTCTCTTTCCTAAATAGGTTGTTTTGAGCAACATTGGAGCTTTGCCTGAAGAAGACGTTTTTGTTGAAGAATTTTAATACTGTAAAAAAAGTTGCACATCTTTTTTAAGTTTTCTCTGAATGTGTTGGAGAACATTTTATGCATTGAAATTATATTTGTGTAATTTACACCACTACGTAAAAAGTATTTTTGATTTAAAAGTTGCTTTTTGAATTTGTCCCTTTTAGTTTTCAAAGGACTCCTTAAAGTTTTTGATGCTTTTGAATGCTACACGAAGCTAATAATCTAAAGATATTTAATCTTGATGTCTCATTTTTTGAGAAATATATCAAATCATTCTTATTGTCACAAATGATTCTCCTTGGAATTCAGAAACTTACAAGTGACTCTTGTGAAAAAATGTTCTGGGGGAAATTTTCTTTACTCGAATTCTCTCATTTTTCTGAACTCGTTGTCCGTCCGCCCATTTTTTACTTAGTATTTCTGTTTTTACTCTTTAGCACTCTTTAAAATCATGATTTTGGAAGAATTTTTTCTTATGAAACAATTCATTGGCAAACAGCAATTGCTATTTACAAAGATTGTTCATGCAACAGATTAATTTGAATAAACTTAATGCGTACAGTATCCGCTTACTTTAAAGGACAGATTTTCTTATGAAGTTGTTTTTCAGTGAAATCATCCTTCGTAATGATTAGCGACTGTTTCAGTTATTTCGCCATTTCCGGAGTCCGAAAGTATCTGAGAGGATAATCTAGTGGCTGTTTGTGTTTGCTCAGTTTGTTCGCGCTTTGACTTATCGTAGTGAATTTAGAAACGTTTTTAAGGTACTTAATAAAAGGAAATCAGTGCAACGGTTATTGCTAAATGTTGTAGAATGGCTTGTGAAGAACCTAAAAATTCCGATAGCTGCTTCGTCAACAAAGAAAAGCCTTTCTCTTGTGAATATTGCAATAAAGCATTTCGTCAAAAAGCCGGTTTGAAAAATCACATTAGGGCGCATACAGGAGAAAAACCTTTTTCTTGTAAAGAGTGTGCCGCAACATTTGCATATACGTCCCACTTGAGCAGGCACAAGAAACTTCACTCTGGCAAAAAGCAGTACATTTGCGATCATTGCCAAAAGTCATTTGCCATTTCCAGCAGTTTGAAATGTCACGAAAAAATTCATACTCTCGGAAAGACATATTTCTGCGAACATTGTGGGAAATCTTTCCGTTATGCGACATCGTTGAGAGTTCATAGAAGAACGCATACTGGAGAAAAGCCTTATTCTTGCGAATTATGTATGAAATCCTTCGTGAGCACAAGCAGTTTGAAAGGTCACCTCAAGCTTCATACTGGAGAGAAAATTTTCTCTTGCGATTACTGTAAGGCCACATTTGTCGATTCTTCGGCTCTTACGACTCACACTAGGATTCATACAGGAGAAAAACCTTATAAGTGTGACTCTTGCGAAATGAAGTTTCGTACTTCCTCGCAACTGAAAATCCACCGCAGGACTCATACGGGAGAGAGGCCTTTTTCATGCAAGGAGTGTGAGAAGACTTTTGCCCAATCATACCATTTGAAAATACACATGCAAAAGCACAGTGGGGTGAAACCTTTCGCATGCGAACTGTGCAAGAAAGCTTTTGTCGATCCTTCCAGTTTGAGAAGGCATGCAGAGACACATATTTGGCGAAAAAACAAATATCCATTTGTTTGTAAGTGAATTTTAAATATAATTGTGTGTTTTTCCTTGGAAATTATACTTCAGTCAGTTTTTTATAGTCAAAGAGAAAATTTTAAGACAGATTTATGTAAAGCCTTTGTTTTCAAACTAACTTTTTAATATGTTTCTATCTCTAACTAGTCCATTTTTCTTTTAAACCAATTATTTTTTTTTACTTTCTTTTATTTGAGTTCGATTACAGTTTTTATTTCTCTTGCCACTGGCTTGTTTTCAACTGGAGTTGTGAATGTCTACAAAGGAACTGCTGTTATACAATCTTGTTGTGCCATTGTTTGTTATTTTAAATTGTACACAAATAAATAGTATTGTTTTTGTTTTAAGTATTTTTTTTTTTTCTCATCTCTTTGCCTGATTTTAAAGTGCTGTTTCAATTACTATTTAGCTACTCAATGCAGACCAGTTGGGGGTTTAAAGGAAATAGAATTTCCATTTTTATATCTTGAGCTCCTCTTTTTACTTTCTTCTATATCTAATATATAGAAGAAAGTATTGGTTTCGTGAAAATTTTCGAATGTCGAATTTTGACGGATTTGCACGTTTTGAGGTGCGCTGAGTCCATTTCGACCATTTTTGGAAAATGTCTGTCTGTCTGTGTGTGTGTGTGTCTGTGTGTGGAGTTTGTATGTGTGTGACCAGTTTTTGTGGCCGCGCTAGAGCAAAAACTACTGAATGAAATCGAACAAAAATTTTTGCACATATGTACCACCATGTGAACTGGTGCACCTGACTTTTTTTAGCGAATTCCTCCAAGGGGGGTGGAGCAATCGCACGTGTTCTGCGCGGGGGTGATTGCTATATCTCAGGAAGTAACCGGAGGAATCAAACGAAAATTGGTCCATAGGTAGACCCTACTGAGTACAGGTGCTGATTCAATTTGTTTGTCAATATCTCGAAGGGGGGTGGAGCAATCGCACGTGTTCTGCACGAGGGTGACTGCTATATCTCAGGAAGTAACCGGCGGAATCAAACGAAAATTGGTCCATAGGTAGACCCTATTGAGTACAGGTGCTGATTCAATTTGTGTGTCAATATCTCAAATGGGGGTGGAGCAATCAAAAGTGCTTATTTTGTCATTGCACCTCCTGTATCTCGGGAAATATTGCTGCGATTTGAATGAAATTTGGAATAACACTAACCCAATATGGAAGCAAGCATCGATTAAATTTTGGGCGCCAATCGCCCCAGGGGGAGGGCGGGGTGATTTTTGCGCTTAGTCAGCAATGCGAAAAATTAATTCATTAAAAAATCGCTTTCATGCTGTTTAATTATCAAAAGAGCTGAAAACTTTCAATGATTTGAAATTTTTAACTGTTGCCAATTTCTTTTTACTAACAAATAAAATGTTTGCAATTAATCTAAACAAGGCTTTTGCAATGATTTCCAATTTCGCTCATTGATTCTGCATTTGCAGGGTTATTACGATAATTGGGAAATTGTAGCTGTCTCCAATTACTCGGGCGAGTACGTATTTTATTTTGTAACTGGAATTCATATGATAGATATAGAAGAAAGTTTCGTGACGGCCACGACAGCTAGTTGGATAATTAGAATAATAAAATTTTGTCGAGTATTGTATCCAACACATTACTATCTCTGAGAGTAACAGTATATATATTTTTTTTTTGACTGTATGACTTTGTTAGAGAATGCAATCCTGTTTTCAATCACCCCAGAGTGTTTACTTTAGAGAGTAGAGCATAAATGGAAACTGATTTAGGTGCTTTTGGTGTAGGTAAAAGATTGCAATACACACACTGCCAGAGAAGAAACTTTTAGAAACTTCAGAATTTCTACACCAACAGCACTCAATATACGGCTCACTGAATTCTGTAAGTGTAATCTTAAATAATTTAAAAAGAAAACCCATATGAAAAACTAAATTGTCTGCTAAATTCATGTTCAATACATTTAAAAATGTGATTTAACTTACATCAAAATTTATCTTCAGAAAAGAAAGAATGACAAATTTAGTTGTCATTTCAGATTATAACATGTATGGGGTAGATAAAATGCCTTAATCAACAAGAAAAAAGGTAAAGAAAGGTGGATTTCATAACGTTATGTTTTGAGCAACCTTGGCGACACTAGCAAAAAAACCTTAGTTTTTCACCTAAAGGTGAGTGACTTTTGCACAAGTGCCGCCACCTTTTCCCTTTTTTTTGTAAAGGGGGTTGGTGTGGCCCAGGACCGCCGCTACCAGCGATGGGGCCCGGTACCAATTTTATTGCTGGGCCCCCATGCACCCCCCCCCCCCAATTGCATATTTTCATGCCATCGTTTCAGCACATTTGCAATTGTTAAAAAAAAGAAGAAACAAAATTTTGGGGGGGGGGGACTTTTTTTTTTTTAGTTACGAAAGTGTGCATCTGATTTTATTTTCACGTTATTTGTATCGCCAGATGATCTTAAAAAGCGGTACATTTTCCTTTGCGCAAGCGTATTTCATTCATTAGTATTTGTACTAGCAATTGTTTCATATTGACAATCGGTAATCGAAAGCGAGATTTTTTTTGATGAAATTATTGACACTATTACTGGAAAAACATGTTCATAACCTTACGGGCCCCCCATACCTCCGGGCCCGGTACTTGAGGTCCAGTATTCCCCCCCAAACGGCGGCCCTGGTGTGGCCGCACTAGCACAAAAGCTGCTTACCTTTAGGGAAAAACTAAGGTTTTTTCGCTAGTGCCGCCACAACTTTTTACACAACAAATAAAACTGGTTGTAACCAGTTATTTCACATTTGTAGATCTGCTGGAAAGTAAAATGTCTGATCACTAACTATTCTTCAAGAAACGACTTCTAACAATCACGGCGATTACCCGATTTTTAGGAAACAAGTTAGGCACAGATATATGCCAACTCTTCTGGTAAGTTGAACTACGACATTAATAATGTTTCCCTTTCTTTCGGGTAATAGGAATGGGTAATTGCCTTGGATTTGAGTTAGAATACTTTTGCAAAACAACTACGAAAGTAATCAATTCAATGCCTTTAATCTATTCAGGACTCTTAGACACGTGTCACTTGTCAAAACTTTTATTCTCAATGTAGACCAGCAACACGGCTAGTTAAATATAAATTGCAATGCTTTAAAAAAAGAAAAGGAAAATGGCAAAAGATTTGAAAGAGAGACTATTTTAAAAATGTTTTGTAAATAAAAAATAAATGTTGTGCTATTTAAAACTTCATTAAATCTGCTTTATTAAAAAAACATAATTTTTTCCTTTAATTGAAGCCTTTAAAGTTGATTTAACTTTGGCAATCCTGTGTGATATATTGTGGGCTAAAGCCGATACACACTAAATCTGAAAATGCTTTTCATTAGAATGTTTCATCGGTAAAGAACAGGAAAGGCAGAGTAGGCAGCTGTCTATAGGAGTAAAAGTTTTAGAGGTCGCAATTTGTTTAGTGAGAATTATTTTACTCTTGGGTTTAAAATTTTACAAAATATCTTTTGTTTTCCATTGCAGTATTCCTTTCTGATTCTCTGAAACTCTTTAGTTTTAGAATTAACTTCGTTTGTTATGTTTAAGATGTTGATTAGCACATTACATTACATTCAATCATTTCGGATTACGAAAAAGTCTTGAGATTTCCAAAGGGAAAGTTTCTTCTCTTCAGTTAGAAATTGCAAATGGTACTTTGACAGCGAAGAACTTTAATATCATTTTGCAGCTAAGATTTATGATAAATAACCTTATCGATTTTATAAGGCTTTATATTGGTTTGAATTTCTTCTCCATTCATGATAGCGGCATTCTTTAACGATCTATAGAAGAAGAGAATCCGCAGACCTATAGCTTCTTTCGCGCGAAAGTGCGTAATGTAAAGCAGGGTAAATATCTCGAGAGCGGGTTATTCAAGCGATGCAACTTCTCATAATTTTATGTATGTTAAAGGCTTTCAATCGTCGACAGATGTTTTCTTGAACCATAAACAGTCGCGGATTTGCAGGTTTGATGGCCCCTTGCAATGAATTTTTGGGGTCCCTGGGACCTGTATAGAACTGTGTAAAATATTTTTCAAGTGCCTCTTTAGATTCTATTGGGGGGTTCACATGTCTTGGGTCACAGTTGGATAGTTGTGACATGGTAAATCCACCACTGACCATCAAAAGAAAAAAAAGAAAAGAAAACTAATCACCGTAATACGAAGTATTACGAACTATCCGTATTAAGCAGTTAGCAGGTAAATAGATTTTTACGTTTAAGTCTTATTTTATGTTTATCTTGATATTCGTTTGCACTTTGCATTTCCATTTGTTCAATCTTTTTGAACTCTTTGTATTTCTTTTTATTATTTTAGTCCAATTTTTGAGTAATTGATTTATGTAAAACAATCAAGTAATTATGTTCATGCAGGGCCGCAGTTTGAGGGGGGACAGTGGCGCAGCCAGAAAATTTTTCTGGGAGGGGTTTTCAAAATTAAAAACTGCTGCTTCATCAGTAATTTCCAATGTGAAAATACTCAATATAGAAAGCAAATAGTTTCTGTGGTTCAATAATTATTTCTTATATCACTTGCTATTTCACAAGATCATTTTAAAACTTCTTCAGATACACCAAAGTCTTTAATTCTTCAAATGTTCAACGTTTTTATGATTGCAGATATAACCGCTATGATATTTAATATTTATTTCAAATCGCTATGTAGAAATTCTAAATCCAAGAGAAGAATGTCATTAGCCTTCGAGTAAAAATAATTTGTATAAATAGCTATTTAAAACCCTCCCTTGGTTTCCTGAAAAAGGATTTGTGCCGTTGAGGAAGTGCTGAGTGACTATAATCCTCTTGCGTGTTTTCCTAAGACCATTTCTGACCTCGTATTAGTTATCAGTATGGAATATTACTTGTATATTTCAGAACTGGAAAAAAAAAAATGTGATTGCTTCCCACTCAGTAAGCAGTAAGCTATTTTGTTATAACCTATCTCGTTTGTAAAAGGTTAAATACTTTTTTTCCCTATATTGATGGAAGGGGATTTATGTTAGAGCTCTGCGAGGGGTTGTAACCCCAAAACCTCCCCCGTGGCTGCGCCACTGAGGGGGGATACTGGACCTCTAGCACCGGGGCCCGGAGCTTTGGAAGGCCGGTAAGGTTATGAACATATTTTTCCAGTAATAGTGTCAATAATTTCATCAAAAAAAAGAGCTGTTTTTCAAAAAAAAAAATCTTGCTTTCCATTGCCGATTCTCAATATGAAACAATTGCTTGTACAAAGACTAATGAATGAAACACGCTTGCGCAAAGGAAAATGCACCGCTTTCCAAAAGCTACAGAAACTCAAAATGTAAAACCTAGTCAAATGTAAAACCTAGTCTAAACTCATTGACAAATGTCTCTTGCACTTTAAGAACAAGAATCAAGTGGACCGGGGACACTTATCTCAGACATGAAAAGTTATCCAATTTTTTCTGTATCCAGATACTGTATTTAAAAATATATTTTTACAAAAACTTCGAATTACAGTTTTTAAATTTACATTAAAATTTAAAAAATCGGTTACAAGCAACTAAACAATGCAATATTACATGTGAATGCGATTTTAAACTATTAATTTTGAAGTTTGTCGAAGCAAACGGCAAAAATTATGTTTTTCTGTTTTCAAACTTGTTTCGTGTAAAAAAAAAAAATATTAAAATCATCTGGCAATACAAATAACGTGAAAATAAAATCAGATGCACACTTTCGTAACTAAAAAAAAAAGTTTTTCCGAAAAAAAATATTTTTCTCCATTTTTTTTTTACAAATGCAAATGTGCTAAAACGACGGCATAAAAATATGCAATTGGAGGGTGGTGCATGGGGGGCCCAGCATTAAAATTGGTACCGGGCCCCATCTCTGGTAGCGGCAGCCCTGTGTTCATGCGTCTTTTAAAAGCAAATACATTTAGAAGTATTGTTTTTATGATATAATACAGTACCTAGTTGTTTTTATTTATTTTTATTTTTCTATTTGGTAGTTCAATTTTCTTTCCTCACATTTGAAACTCTTTTAAATACAGTATAAATCATTTTTAAATTTCTTTTCTTTTGTCATTACGCTGTGAAGTGCACTTTAGAAATAATCTTTATATTTTTAGAAAGATTTCTATGGGTATTTAAAGTCTAATTTAATTTTAGCAAATTTTTTTACCCATCAATTTGATTTTTTTTTTCTTCTATACCTAAACATATAGAAGAAAATATTTTTTATTCCTGAAAATCTTCTAATTTTGACTGGTTTACGCGTTTTTAAGTGTGAAATACGTAAAATTACAAAAAAAAAATATACAAAGAGAAAATGCTCAAATAGTTTGATTAAATTTAGTGCATGAGTATAAAGGACCAAAAAATTTTTTACAGGTTTGCTGCATGCATCTGGAAAACAAGGAAAGTGAAAATGGGCGAAAATGATCAGGGAAAATAAAAAAGTACTTCAATTTCTGAAAATTTCATGGAATTACTTTATTTTCCGATAGTTTTGAGTAACTTCAACAATGTATGCGGTCAAAAAGAATTTCTTTCAGTGGTGGTTTCCTTGCCGCCATTCTTCCATTCCTCCTTAAAAGGTTGTTATGCCCTCCCCCTCCCCCCCCCCCCCACACACATGCACACAAATTCTGGAAGACTTCTGCTGACAGGCAAAGAAGCTTTTTTTTTTTTCCTTTTCTCATTTTCGTCGCCTAAGCAAGCTCTATCCAAGTGCGATTTTTTTGCCTCAGCAATTCTGAACTTATTATTTAAATGAGTCTCACATCATGTTGTTTCATCTATGAGTGATGCATCAGAAATTTTTATTTGGATTATTATTTTTTTAAAGGCCGAAGCCTAACATAGGCTAGGAATGTACAGGATGAGAGGGGATAAGCAGGCCCCAATTAAACTATCAGGAGGCCTTAGGCCGAATACTATTTACGGAGCTCCCCGCAGTCAAAACCTTTCAATTCTAGCCAATGACCTTTCAATTCTAGCCAAATTTTAGCCATTTGGGGGCCCCTAAAAAACAAGGGCCCTAGGCCGAGGCCTAGTTGGCCTATTCAGTAATCAGGTCCTGGGGAGAAATGGGGATAGGTTTATTTTAGTAAAATTTTTAACCCACTGGATTTTATTTTTATTTTCTGCTATAGCTAATAGAAGAAATCATTTTTTATTCCTTAACATTTTCCAATTTCGATTGATTTCGCGTTTTTAATTGTGAAATGCATAGAATTATAAAAAAAATTATACAAAGGGAAAATGCTCAAATAGTAATAGAAAATGCCCCGAAAACAGGGAAAGTGAAGTCACAGAAAGTGAAAATGATCAGGGAAAATAAAAAAATACTTCAATTTCTGGATATTGTAATGTATTTATGTTAAAAGCTAAAGCAAGTTGGCAACAACCAGACAAATAAAACCACATAACATTATATTCGTCACATTTAATTCAGATGATACTTAGAGGATGTTATTAATAAAATCTTGAGGACTGACTCAATTAATACTTAACATGGTGTCAGAGTCAGAGTATAAAGTACTCACGTAGCCGGTACTCGAAAGAATATGATACTATATCACCTAGGCTGCAACGAATGCTCCTTAGGCTCAACAGATATTATGTCAAGCTTGAGTTACGTCCCAGGAAAACTATTACATGTTGCTGATATACTTTTTGACATTTGACACCCTGAGGTCCCCCGCACCTACCATTTGAACGGTTTATCGGTTTTGGGACCCCAGGGACAAGCTGATATACTTTCCAGAGCTCAACTATGTGATGAAAAATTTCAAAATGAAGAAGAGTCGGAAACAAGTGTAAGAATAAGTATTCTAACTCATGCCTCACGAAACAAGTGGAAAGACTTTGCAACGTTTACTCTAAATGATCATGAATTAGAAGATGTTTTATATTATATAAGAAATGGGTGGCCTGATAAACGAAATACTAAGAAATTCGCCTAACTTTACTGTCATTTCAGAGATGAGTTATACTGTGCAGAAGAAGGAATTATTTATCGCTGTCAACGTCTAGTTGTACCACAAGCTTCAAGATCAGAAGTACTCAAGTACTAAATAAGTTGCACTTAAAACGCACAGAGGTGCAGTAGCTTGTAAAGTAAAGGCAAAAGAGTATTTTTACTGGCCTTTCATGAATCTTGACGAGGGAAAACTTATTAACAAATGTAAAATTTGCCAGCGACATCAACGTATTAGTCAACCAACAAAGTTCATGCGGTTTTTATTTATTGTTTACTTCTCTGGATTATATTGAGTAAACAGAATGAAGTGGTGGGGGTATCTTTGTATACAAATTAAAGCTTATTTAATGCAGTATTATTTAGAGTATTTGATTAGTTTGATTACTTTGAATTTAAGTGAAAAATCTGTAGTTGAGTATGGCCGTGTCAAACGCAATAATTCGTGCTTGTTTACTTTATGAGTTCAAACTTGGTACGAAAGCTGCAGAAGCTTGTCGTAAGATATGCACTGCTTTTGGGGAAGGTACTGTAGCTGAACGGACGGGTCAGAAGTGGTTCAAGAAATTTGCCTCGGGGGATGAAAATCTGGAAGATGAACCTCGCTCCGGGAGACCACCAACGGTCAACAACGACGAGATCAAGCTGGCAATCGAGCAGGATTCAAGTCAGACATGTCAAGCACTTGCATTAAGATTCAATGTGAGTGATGAAACTATTCGTAAACATTTGCACCAGCTTGGGGAACGATGGAAGCTAAGCAAATGGGTACCACATGAATTGAGTGAAACGAACGCACACAGCAAGAATCACTCAAGAAACTCTGGCACGATTACAGTGAGAAGTTCTACCCCACCCTCCGTACTCACCTGACCTAGCCACAAGTGACTACCACCTGTTTTTGGCAATGGACAACCATATGCGCAATCGGCGGTTTCAAAATAGAGAGGATTTGGAATACGAGGTGAAAAACTTTTTTTAACTCTCAAAACCCAACTTTTTATAAAAACGAGATATATGGTCTTCTGTCTAGGTGGGAAAAGGTAATACTTGCTGATGGTGATTATTTTTCTGAATAAATTTAATTTAAACCCATTTTTTTGTGTTTTATTTATTAACATTCAAAACCGCACGAACTTTGTTGGTTGCCTGGTAATAATCAAAAAGAAACTCTGGTTGATCATGAAGTACCAGAAAGGCCATGGCAAAAAGTGGGCTGTGATTTTTTTTTTATTCGCGAGGTCAACAATATATTTTATTGATCAATTTTTCAAAATATGTGGAAGTTCAGTCAGTGAAGCATAATAAAATATTTTTGGAAAAAAAATAGAACCGACTTCAGTTGGAAATTGCTCTAAAAAGTAAAAAATAATTTTTTTCTTTGAACACCATCAAAACTACTTTTAAACATAATTTTTGAAGTCGACGCAAAAACGATAGGTAAAATGATATTTAACCATATTTTGCCAACATTTTTCAGAGAAACCATTGAAAATTAAAGCAGAATATTTGTACCATTACACGAATGTGTGGTAATCAATGAAATGTATGTGAATGCCCTTAAAGAACCTGGATCCATTAAAATTTATATTTATAGTTGAATTGTAGTTGCGTCTGATTCTATACATTGTTTTTGCGCCGACTTCAAAACTTATGTTTAAAAGTAGTTTCGATGGTGTTCAAAGAAAAAAAATATTTTTTACTTTTCAGAGCAATTTCCAACTGAAGTCGGTTCTATTTTTTTTCTAAGAATATTTTATTTCATTCTTTTTAGTGTAAATGCACTTAAAATAATCAAAATATAGTTAAAAACTAAAAATTACGATTTTAAATAAAGTTCAGAATAAAGTTTAAATTTAGTTGAATTTCATGTTTGAATTAGTTAAGCCTTCATTAAAAATTATCATTATTATAACGAGTTCGTAGCACCTTCCTTAGTGATAAAGATTCATGTCAACAGTGCTGCTCCCTAGCCACAGGTTTGCGTAATTTGTTGGAAGAAGGGAACAAAGACCGGACTTGTTCCCTTCTTACAACTCACATGGATTTCAATGCTGCGTTAATCAATGTTGGAGGTTGGTTTTTGTTCTTTTCTTCTCACTAACATGTGTATCCACAGTAGGAGATATACAATCACGAAAAAACCCAATTTTGAAATTTTGGTCTTCGTTCCCTTCTTCAAACTGCCGATTCAATTAATATCTTCGTTAATTAAAATCGTATACTTATACAAATTAAAAAAAAAAAAATAACATGCAGCTGTTCAAAAAAATCCTTGCAGACCTGGACTCGATCTCATTCCATCAGGAACTTTAACCTGACGCGTTTAACCACTTGACCATCGGGTCTCTCATTGAAGTAAGGATTTACGATAGCACATATTGTTTTAAATAACATGAAATTTTAGTTTTTCGATCATAACTTTTTTTTCTAGTGAACAAATATCGTCATATGAGTACATGGTACCTAAGTTACACCATCTCCTATCGATTAAAAAAATCGTCCAAATCGGTTCAGTAGATCAGATGTTATGTGTGAACAAAAAAAAAAAAAAAATCTGGTATGGACCCCACACTACTTCCTTTTACGTGTAAATTTCTTAGAAGTTGCCTTAAGTGTTAAAAAAGTGCTTGGAGTGAGCAAGGTAACAATTCAAATATTTACTCCCCTCATCTGCCACGAAGCAATGCAAAAAATATTTTACAATGGTTAATTTTCTAAATATTGCTGATTTTAATATCATTCAGTGAATTTTTCGCAAAATATCGCCAACAGCGCCAAGTTGAACCCAAATTCAAAAAACAATTTTTTCGTCAAATTTGTCGCCAACTTGGCGATATGTCGCCAAGTTGGCGTCAAACACTTGGCGACCAAAAGTTTGGCGACATATCGCCAAGTGGTCGCGCCAATTCATATCACTTGAGTCTGCATTGAAATTAACACTGATTTACCCCAAAAAAGGGGTAAAACACCCCCTTGGGAACATTCAAATGCAACCACAAGGGGAGGTGCACAACTAGACCATCCTCAGAGCCTACATACCAAGCTAGCAGTTTCTACGGCATATAGTTTTTGAGTTATGCGACCCACATACGCACACACGTACATACAGACGTCACGAGAAAACTCGTCGTAATTCACTCGGGGGTGGTTGAAAAGGATTTTTCGGCTGCATATATGTTGGTAGGTACATATGCACGTGCTGACAGGTCGAAAAAACTACTGAACAATCATTCGGGGGTGAGCAAAATCAAAATTTTGACTCAAATTTGAGTGATTTTTTTTTCGCGATCACAATACTTCCTTTACTACGTAAAAGGAAGTAAAAAACATAAGCTTTGAATTGAGAACCTTCTCCTTTATTGAAGTCGGTTAACAATGCATAAAATGTAACTGCTATCTAAAGTCGATTTTCTCCAGACATGGCAATCCAGAGGTGCTCGTGAGTGATGGAGGACCACCCTTTGACTCGGAGTGCGTGAAACGTTTCTGCACGGAATGGAAGTCACCATCAGACAGGGCCGGACTGGGTGGTCGAAAGGGCGTGGGAAGGCTGAGTCAAAGGGCGCCGATTTAGCTTCCACAGCACTTTAAGAATTTAAAACGGACATTTCAAAAAACCCCGTAAACACTGAAGCGTGGTTTTTTTATTATTATTTATTTATTTAAAATTAAATTTTTTAAGACTTTAAAATCTTACAATTTAAATCCATGATATTTAGGAACTTTCAATTGGATTTTGCTCTTCACACGAGCTTCATTAGAAAACATCAGTTTGGGCGGAAATGAATGGTATTTACACTGGAAGAAATGTCCGCGAAACTAAAAAATCGTTTTGTTTTTCCTTTTGCCTCCTTTTTTCACATTCGTGAGTTCAATGTTATTTATAATTAAAATGTAAAGTAGCACGTACATGTGAAATTAAAATTTCAAGTTTCTTGTTCTCTTGTAGAAGAAAACAAAAAACTTTCAGGATAATACTTTTTCCCTGACATATTTGTATATTAAGATCTAGATTTAATGTCTAAAACTTCATTTCAGAAATGCTAGCTGTCCAAAGTGTTATATTTTAAAAGTATATATGTTTAAAAATCATTTCAAACATTTCTATTCATTTTCATGTTATTGCCAGGATTGCCAGAAGAACTGTAAATACGGGACAGGCTCTTGGGGGAGGGGGATTGAGAAATGAAGTCTAAAGGTTGAATTTTTACAACCTTGACTTTAATATTAAACGTTTCTCACAAATATAAATGAACAAAAGAATACACGATCATATGAATAAAAACTTCATTTTTTCCATTGCATAGTTATTTTTTGTCATGAATATTAGTGGGCAAAGGTTTAACACTAATTATTGAGAAAACTCGTATTTCCCTGTTATTAATCCCTTTTTTCCTGCCGCAGGCCCGTCATTTAAAGTTTTGCCGATGGGAGAGGGGGGAAGGGCAAAAGTTAAATCACACCAAATTTCAATGAAGGTTATTCAAAAAAAAAAAGTAAAAGTCACGCTCACTTATATGTAAATACATTAATTTCCCGAAACCATGGGAGAGGCCATTGACCACCCGTCCTGTCCCAAATGACGAGCCTGTCTTGGCGTGACAGATATAATAGTCGCTTCTACTAATGACTAATGTTTTGTGTGTACTTTTTCAAAAAGCTGGACGTACCAATGGGGAAATGTGCATGCAAAATAATTTTAATGAGTCATTAACAAAAATTTTGATTACAATTGAGTAGACATAGAACTAAGCCTTACTACTTGAATTATAAGAAGTTAACCTCTAAAACAAATGAAAAAAATCGCTATTCAATATGTTTTGAAGAAAAACTACAGTTTTTTCAATATTATAACATAATAATTATTCTTACATAATGTCAGAAAATTCCTTTTTTAAAAAATCATATTTGCTACTGGATTTCACTGCTGCAATTATTCTTTCTAACTTTTAATGGTCTTAGGGTTTCCATAAAGCTCACTGTAATTTATATTTCTGTCACTCATAGTAAAAATTATGCATCTTCATGTTTTTAAAACGTGTATTTGTTTGCTAAATGGAATAACATTTAGTTACATCTTTTAGTATAAAAGCGAAGTGAAGCAAATTTTGAAAAATTGAAATTGATTGATTCAAAAAATCTAGTGACTAATAGTAGCTAAACACATATATTTCTTTCATAATTGAACATTTGGGAAGGTCTTTTAATATAACAAGCATAAAGCATAGTGAAATCACTTACAAGGAGATACACCACTTTTACAAAAAACGTCTGTTGAATTAATTGTCACAATAATTTCTGCTCTGAATGAATAGAACACTAACATTACTTCAGAATAGGAAAATATTATAATTTAATCAATTTTCTTATCACTCTATTTCCCTTTTTAGCCTACTTTCCCGTTAAAATAAAAGAAAGACGAAAAAAGTATTAAAAGTAGCTTAATGTATCTAAAAAATATCGCCAAGTCCAAAAAATATTGCCAAGTCAAAAAATATCGCCATGTCAAAAAAAAATATCGCCAAGTGAAAAAAATAAAAAGGTAAAATGAATATCGAAAAATTAAAAATTTGAAAGTAGGGTATTGAGATGGGGAATTTGTGTGTCGGTCGGTCGGTCGGTCGGTCTGTCTGTCCCCCCCTAATAACTTTTGAATGAACAGTCCGATTTGGACAAACTTTTTTTTGTTGGAAAGATCTCGGCGAGTACAGCTCATTCCCAAATTTGATTTTTGATTTGAACAATTTTTGGTTCAAATTTGAGCCGTTCAAACAACCGGTCCCGCGATACTAACTTTTTAATGAACAGTCCGAATTGAACAAACTTTTTTTTGTTGGAAAGAACTTTTCAAGGATACTTCATTCCCGTATTTACATTTCCGATTTGAACAATTTTTCGTTCAACATTGAACCGCTCAAGCAAGCTGTCACCCCTAATAACTTTTGAGTAAACAGTCCGAAAAAAAATGACTGACTATGCAGACGATTTTTTGTTTATTTATTCATTTGTTTTATTGAATTTATTATTATTATTTTTTTTTTGGCAGACGATTTTTTTTTGTAACAAAAATGTTTCATTCACGACGGCATTTTATTCTTTATTTATATTTAACAACTGGCAACGGATTAAAAGTGAAATTCGAGACATTTTATCAACGGACGAGTTTTTTTTTCTTTTTTTTTTCTTTCTTTGATAAAATGTGTTTTGATGTACTTTGTACTTTTATTTTTTTTTTGAAAACAATTGAGGAATTTTTCTACGGAAGAACTGTAACAGTTACATTCTTTAAAAGGTGCGACAAAACTTTATTTATTCATTTATTTACTTTTTATGTGTCTATTTCATCTGATGAGAGGGGTATATTTTGCTTTTAGAAATCAGCTTCAAGTGCTAAAAAGGTATGTTTGACATAATTTTTAGTCTTAGATAATCAAGAGAATAATGATCAGATGCTTGAATGCCGATGTCGATGTACGGGAAAGTAGGCTCGTTTAGTTCTTGACAGAACTTCTTGTTTTGTTTTACTTTATTTTTTTCCCGAAAGTAATGTTTCGTTTTGTAAAATGCTGCTTCTAGTCAGAATACGAGACTTTAGCCGTCCCGTAGCAAGGTTCCCCGGGAAGCGGAACAATATTTCAAAATACGGGACTGTCCCTTGAAATCCGGGACGTCTGGCAACCCTGGTTATCGTTGTCCTTCAGTTACGAAATTGTTTTGAGTGCACCCGCGCGAGCGAGAGAGAGAGTCTTCATTACAGAAAACAATTATATTAAAGAAAGAGAGAGAGAGATAAGAAAGAAAAAAAAAAGTTCAGGGTCTGACTAGATCTTGACTTATACGCGGAATTGGATGGCACATGTATCGCGGACAACGAAAAAAAGAAAAAAAAGCTTAAAACGGGGGTAAAGAAGAAAAAAATGGTCTTTATTGTCTTTTGCTAAAAAAATATTGTATTGTACTTAAAACGTGCTACAAACAGTGAAGATAGGTGCAGTATTAGGATTTATTTGCATTTTAAGTTCTGAAGCACATAAGATCTATAAAGGGATAGGACCTATGATAACGTCCAACAATAAATTCGCTAAAGTACGCCGCACTCTTCTGTAAGGAATATTAAGCAAAAACAACAAATTTAATTTCACCAGATTTTCGCGGATAATTCGCCCCGTGGATAACCCGCTCGAAGATAATCGAGAGTATACTGTAATAGTTTTCAAATCACATTGAAACTCATAGATCATATTACAACTAATTATAAATTCATGTACTGTAATTCTATAATTTAGGATTATACATCTAGGAAAATATTTTTTTAATACAAAGAAAATGAAAATTTAAATGAGAATCTTACCGTTGAAAAGATTCGTTTTTATAGTGTATTCAATTTTACTGAAGTTCCAAAATCACTTCTTCACTAATGCTAAAATCTAACCCAACTGACTCATGTAACAGCACTCTCCCGAGACAAGCACAAGACGTAAGTACCGTCAATAAATCTCACCATTCTACTCGTGTTCTTGACCATTGGTATGTGATGTCACTTTCACCATCACATCCCTTTTTTATTGGAGAAAACGCCCAGGATATTCTGGGAAACAACAAGGGTCTGCTTTTGTTCTCGGGAGTGTAGGGATAGTGACTTTAGGGAGCAAAGATGAGCGACAGTAGAGAGCGGAGCGCAGTGGACTGCTTTCCCTGCTTACGAAAAGGCGTCTACCCAATAGCATTTAGGAGGGCATGAGATCGCGTTTTTTTATAAGATGTAGAAAGCCCAGTATACAATTAGAAAAAAAAAAACAAACACATTGTGAAAACAGTAGAAAGGCGCCGTTCGGGAGGGCGCACCGGGAAATCTCCCGTTCAAGTCTATGGCCAGTCCGATCCTGCCATCAGATCACGTCACCATACTTTTCTAGGGCCAATAGACAGATTGAAAGAGCAATTCAAACAATAAAGAAATCACTGTTAAAAGCAGCATAAGATGGAAAAGACTGAAATATGGTCTTGTTAGACTACAGAACCCAGCCATTTTCTGATCTTCCTTCTCCCGCTGAATTGTCGACGGATAGACGACTTAGGTCTCTTTTACCATCTCATCCAGAGAAAATGCAACCAAACTTCCCAGTAAAGGAAGCACAAGAATTTTTGAAGAAATGGCAGAAAGTACAAAATAAATATGCAAACAGGCATGGAAAAGAGCTGCCACTTCTGCGTGATCAAGCAAAGGTATGGTTTCGAAAAACGCCGAATGAGCCCTGGAAGCAAGGAACTGTCATTGAAACTAATCATAGTTCTCTGTCTTATATTATTAAAGGGATAGATGGTAGGATTTATAGGAGAAACAGATTTTATATCCGCCCAGATAAATCAGAACAAGATAGTTCTGCTCATAAAAGATCAATGGAAGATTTTTGTCCTTCGACTTTAGCGGACGGAACAGTTCAAGCAATGTATGAAGACCATTCAAGTAAGCAAGACAAAAAGGTTCATAATACAAATTCTCAGCAAGAAACAGTGGAAAATTCGTTAAGAAAATCGTCAAGAACTATTGTTGAGCCTCAGCGATATGGATCGTTACCATCGAAACTCAAAGCCTTCTGTCTGATTTCTGACGTCACTCACTTGAGGCCAGCGGATTATATTGGCGCTTATTATTGGCACGTTTTTATTAACCTTTTCTCTGTTGGAAAATTGTTGATTTTGAAAAGAAGAAAATCAAACTTTTGGATCATATAAAACTTTTCTGAAATGAATATCCAAAGCCCAATTCTAAAAAATATTTATTTACATGCCAGTGTATTTTTTCATAAATTACAAAGATCTCAAGGGAACGAAAAAATATGAGCTTTATTTTTCTCATCATAGTTTCTTCTATATTTAGAAATCGAGCACTTGTATGGCATTCTTTTCCAGTCGGTCTGAAAAAATTCAGGAATGAAAAAAATGTTATGATCAAGTAATGATATAAATATTCATTAGTACAAAACACGAATCATGCTTGTTAAAATTACCTATACTAATAGGTTTTAAACTGATACTACTAATAGGTTCAAAAAAAATCAATTTTTCCTATTCTAATTAAATCTGTCAAAAGCTCAAAACTTATAACATTGCTGTCAGTAAATTACAGAATTTTAAAATGTTTGCCCTTAGATCAAAAATTTATATGATTTTATTATTTGCATTTATAATTGAAAGTTCAGTATTACTTATAAGAAAATACTTTAATGTTTTTGACACATATTAATACATTATGGATATTCATGTTCATGATGTTGAGAGAAGTAAAAATTGTGGGCGGCTTACTAGAATTATTTTTTAACTTATTTTTTTCTAAAAAGAAAGATTTTTTTCATGCTTGATTTTTCTTTACAAAAGCGCAATTTTTAGTAAACGTTTAATATCAGTTTGTTTGCTTCTTCATTATTTCTTCAGTTGAGATCAAATGTAAGTTGACGGCCCTTATGTATTGCTCTAAATTAAAAATACAATGAAGAGTTTCGACAATGTTGGTTGTTGGCGAAGCTAAAAATTTGGCTCAATTTCTTGACTCGCAAACTTGTTTTTTTTTCAAATCAATCCTTCAATAAACCATTTAGAACTATAAAATGTCAAGGAGCAGTTAAAATTTCGCCAAACCACAACTCGTCTAAATGTGCGATAGTTTTCGCTATCATAAAATTGCGCCAAAAATCACGACTTAAGCGTTTTCCAAAATGTTTAGCGCAACATTTATGTTAGTTTTAATTTTGTTTTATAGCTTCATTTATTTCGTTGACCGATTTCTTCAAATTTGAGGTAATTGTGTTAATATTGTTAAATGGCTTTTGAAATTTCGCCAAACATTTTACTTTCATTGACTAGCGTAAAATTAGCGAACTTGAAATCACATCCAAAAAAATTATTGACAAAAAAACTTTAATTTTATTAACTCAGTTTTAAGGTTTGGAAAAAGCAGATTTTACCTAAATGGCTTTTGCAAATTTTTGGCGAAATTAATTGTCGAAGATACAATACCTAAATCGGTACATATTTTACTTTCAGCAAACTTTTTAAAAACGTGCCAAAACCAAGTATTAGTAAAATTCTTATTAAAACTATCAATTTACAATGTAAATATCACAGCATATTTATCATACAGCATACGAAAGACTTGAGTGTTTTGCCAGGAATGGATTACTTTACTGAAAATGGCTGCTCATAGATATTTCGTCGGCAGGTTGTATTTGAGTTTCGAATAGATACAAAGTGTTTGTCAATGCACTACTCTAAACGCTTTAAATATTTTATACTCCTTTAACAGGTAATCCACCAACTTCATTTCATTACGAAATCGTTGGATATGGTTTAGGAAAATGGTTAGTCTAGCTAGCTTCTTGACTTAACTTTCGGACCAGGAGGTTACATTTTGAAAAAGTGCAGCTTTTACAATCAGGAAAAAGAATTTTCAACTAGGCAAGCATTTTCCATGAATAAATATTTAAATTTCGCACAGAAAGTCTGAAATAGTTCAACTAAAAGCTCAGTCAGCTCAGTTTCCGGAAACTACCGGAAATTTCAGTTAGAACTTAAAAATAAGTTAATTTCAAGATTTTAAAGGAATATGATGCATGAAAGAAAGCATAACTTACCTTTTATGATCCAAATGTAGGTTTCTGAGATAAAATCCAACTTGAATAAGATTCTTCTAGCTAGTTTGAATGGGTTTTTCGTATAATAACAAGCTGGAAAATGAAAGAAACTGGCCCCAATGTGATGACGTAGTCCCTAGCAACCGTTTCAGACAGAAGGCTTGGAGTTTCGATGGTAACGTATGGATACGTTTGAACTATAAATTTTATGAATTAAGTATTTCTGTAGAAAACATTTAAAACCTTTTGTTTGTTTTAAAAGGGGCATGTAATGTATTTATGTTAAAAGCTAAAGCAAGTTGGTAACAACCAGACAAATCAAACCACGTAACATTATATTCGGCACATTTAATTCAGATTGTACTAAGAGGATGTTATTAATAAAATCTTGAGGCGCCACCTTCTGGCAATCCGATAATGCCGTTGTTATGGTGATAAATCCAAAAAATATTTGAATTAAATTTTTGATTTCAGAAATGAACCAATCATTAATTTCTCTTTCTGGAAGAACTCCAACAGATGGCAGTGCTTTGTGAACCAAGCACGAAATTTTGCTCTGTGCTAAAAACCAGAAAGCAGCAGGCATTTAGTATTTAAGAGGCGCTGGGTCCCAGTCAGCTTATTAACCCCCAGTGAAGATCCCGAGAGCCCTCTTAAAACTACTCACCCTATTGCAAGTAACAGCTGCTTCTGGTAAACTATGTCTACAACCCTGTTGAAGAAGTCATTTTTCCTGATTTCAAGACTAGCTTGGGATTTGAAAAGCTTGAAACAATGACACTAGTTTTTGATATCTGTGCAGAAATTTTGCCCACGCGTTCTCCATTTTGATAAACTTAAAAGTTACTGGATTGTATCTCCTCTTACTCTCCTCCACTAAAAAGTCAAGACTATACCTATTTTCTTTAAAACATAGACCATTAGGGAACAAGGCTGTTTGCTCAAAAAAAAAAAAAAGTTAAAGTAGAAAAATATTTTGCTACTTTACTCTGAAATATGAGTAACCGGAGCAACAACCAGTTTGGTAAAATGGCGTAGTATACTGTATACTCATATTGAAACACTGAATTTTACAGGTGCAAATGGAAAATTTATCAAGAACACTTCACAGATGAAAGAAAAGGAAGCTAAAATGACAAGCTGAAAAATAGACATGTGTTCACTATTGTTTTAAGCTCCCTTTTAAAGAAATAAGCAAATACAGTAACCTATCGCTGTATTCCGCTTGACGAAAAAAAAAAAAAAGAAATATGCAAAAAACGCGACCTAACCGAAGTACCGAAAAGAAGCCATTAAATTAGCGGACCAATCAAAGACACGTGCCTTATACAAAGATTAGTTTTTTTTTATTATGTTAGGGTTAGGATGATTTGTAAAAAAATGATAAATTATTTTACCAGTTGTTGTTTCAAAATAAAATATATATATATATATACAGTCGAACTCTGGTAACTCGACATAAATTCATTTTCTGGGCAAGCAGTTGAATGAAAGGTTGAAGTTACGGTTTAATAGGGAGAAACGTTGAACAAATCTTCCTATACGTTTGATACCCCTTTTAGAAAACATCTGGACGATTTTTCATGTCGTTAAATCAATGAAAAGATTGAAATTGGTAGTGGTATGACAGGTGCGGCTGCGGGGATCAGCATTGCTTATAGCATCGTTTCTTGACTTCAGAGAACATGTCTAACTGTAACAAGAAGTTCTGTCAAGAACTGGTGTAATTCTAACTGCCATCGCTTGGCAACCCTAAAACCATTGTGTCGATTTCCACAATGAGTACCTGTTAATTTGTCCT
>JAXGGA010009603.1:0-50721 GCA_038373865.1 Uloborus plumipes
ATTACTAAGCACACCTAGTAATAATTAATTTCCTTTCATAAACTAACACATTTCATACATTCAAATAGTTTTTAGTCAAAATATTGTACATGCATTTAATTAAATTGTAAATGAGTAATAAAGTTACTTTTGAGCTGGTGATGAGCAATTATCTTCAAAAAAATATTTTAAGGCGAAAGCAAAAGTCTAACAGAATTGCTATTTGTTGTGCGAAAGCATTTATAAAGCAATGAAAGTTGCATTTGTTACATTTCATTTATTTGTCTCCTAACTAAGGGGAATAAGCATCAAAAGTGAGAAAAATTTGATTCTTGTATCGAATGCAAATAAGGTAATTTAGTAAGGTGAAAAAAACACTTAGAATTTACATCTGAACATTTCTATTTGATGAATATTATTAATAATTATCGGCATAATCATCGAAAATTCGAAAAAGACAAAAAATCCGGAGGTGGGAAGATAAAAGCATAATTAAAAATATTTTACTTCCGGTATTTTCGAATATGAAAATACCGGCATCTATCATGAAAATACCGGAAATCCGGTAAAATACCGGAACACAATCACCCCTGTATTATTATGGAATTTAAACGTAAAAGGAATTAGTGTGGCGTTCACACCAGATGTTTTAAAATAACTACAAATCAGCTAATGCTTTGTACTTTGCATCAAAACAAGAAATCACTTTGAGAAAAAGAGCGCTTGAAATGCTTGTTGTGCTGACGAGTTTTTTTCATAGTACTATTAAAATTGCAACAGCTAAAGATTAAACTGCGAAAACTATCGTCTGTTAGTATGAAAGCAACTGTAATTAAAAGAAAACAAAACAATGTAAATAAAATCATTTCATTGTTGCATTTTTGTTTGTCGTCTGCCAAGTTTGGCTTGTGTATCTTTGAAATCGCGAAAAATATTGTCTGCTAGTGGAGAGAAACTTTATTTGAAAGAAAAAAAATCTGGTATGGACGCCACACTACTTCTTTTTATGTGTAAATTTCTTAGTAGATGCCTTAAGTGTTAAAATAGTGCTTGGAATGAGCAAGAAACAATTCAAACATTTACGCCCCTAATGTGCCACGAAACAATGCAAAAAATGATTTACACCGATTCATTTTCTAAATATCGCCGATTTTAGCATCATTCAGTGGATTTTTCGCAAAATACCGCCAATAGCGCTAAATTGAACCCAAACTCAATTTTTTTGGCCAAATTTGTGGCCAATTTGGCGATAGGTCACCAAGTTGGCGACAAGCACTGGGCGACCAAAAGCTTGGCGATATATCGCCAAAGTGGTAGCGCCAATTTATATCTCTTAAGTCTGCATTGATATTAACACTGATTCACCCCATAAAGGAATAAAACACCCCCTTGGGAATATTCAAGTGCAACCAATGACCTCCCGTGACCTCCTATTAGGGCACCCCTACTTTCGCTCAGTTTAGGTACAAAGGAAAACGGTTTTTGCGGCTTGATGCAATTTTTGCACAGCGATTCATATTATGTTCATCCTGCAGACATGCAGATACTGCCGTTTACCTGCCCACAGCAACGAAAAATGCAGTTACTGCTAATTACCATTAGTTAAAAAACAGTTTTTTTTCATCGGAAACCAAAAAAAGATGCTTGTACCATAAAACTAATGTAACATAGATTTCAATAATGCAAAAAAATGAAAATCGAAAAATTTGCAGTTACTGCCCTTTAACTGCCCACGGCAGTATTCTTCTAGGCATGCGACATGTATATATGTAATATAACCTTAGGTTAATACTGAGAAGTTTTTATGTGCCTTGGAGGAAAGATGCAAAAAGTTGAAAGTACTAGAACACAATTTTTGGCTACTTGGGAACTGAGGAAAGAACAATATGGAGAGGGTGGCATCGGAGAAATTCCCCTGCAAATTTTCGAAATTGCAACTATTTAAGTTGGCCCACTTGGCAGTTGGTCCCGTCGGGAATACCTGACCAGCCGACTGGGCCGGTCTACCGCTTGTCTGGCCTTGTCAGCTAGTCTCGGTGGTGGTGGTCTACCTCGGCAAAAGACTATATTTGTTTGCCTGCTGGAGCAAGGCCGTAGCCAGCGGGGGGGGGGGGGTCAGAACCCCCCCCCCCCCCCCGAAATTTTCAAACCTCAAAATTTTTTAAAAAGTATTCAACTAAAAAAAAAAAAAAAAGATTTCAAGGTTTGATGGTCAGAGCCCCCCCCCCCCCTCCCTCTCAAAGTTGTGACGGGTCTGAGGTTTTTGATGATCCAAAGAAAAATTAGAATAATAAAAATAAAAAATCATTTGAATAAACTTGAATAGTTCTGCTCACCATTTCGCCAAAGGAGTTTTTCGTGAATTAAACTTTCCAAAAAAAAAAGAACAAAGCTTTGAAATTCTTTAATTATTTTTTCTTCAATTTTTCAAACATGATGTCGTCATAAATTCTGATATCGAGGGCGTATTTAAAGGGGGGGGCGAGGGGGCCCGGCCCCTCCCCCCGAAATCGAGAAAGATTTTTTCAAAAGTAGGTGTTCGGTTCGTGTTTGCTCAAAAAAAAAAAAAAAACTTAAGAAAAAAGCCCACTCTCTTGTTTTCAAAGGTGTATATAAGGGAAGGCCCCAGAGGGTTTTTCCCTCCTATACCTCTCCCCCCCCCCCCCAAAAAAAAAATCGGATTTTTTTTTTTTTTTTAAATAAAGGTAGTTATTATTATTCGGTTTTAGTTTACTCTAAAATTATTTACATACTTTTAGCTTGAAATGCATAAATAAATACAGTGAACTCTCACTTATGCGCCTGTCCTAGGGACCAACAGAAAAAGGCGCATAAGTGAGAGAGACGTTTCAGTGAACAAGCCTATTTAAAGGACTAAAACTCAACATAAGTTCCAATGACAGAGGGAAAAAGAATGTTTCTATAGAAAAGGGACATATTACTACAGTTTTGCAATTACTGTAACGTAACTATAATGTTAAGAGAAAACAAGTTGTAGCATACCTAATTACAAACTGCTCCCTTTAAAACGATGCATAATAGATAATTGTCCCTCTCCGAACTCTAGTTCATGCGGAAAAAAATGCCTTCCGTGAGCAATAAAGGCGAAAGATTAAAGAGGAAAGTAAAGAAAAATGCTTATTTTTTAAAGAAAATAAATACATTTTCACACATTTTAGGGAAACTTCAGCGCATAAGTGAAATATTTATTTTTAGAGAGACGCATAAACGAACGATACTATCATTATTTTGCTATGGAATGTGCTGGGACTATTCAAAATCGTCGTATAAGTGAAAAAGGCACATAAGTGAGAGTTCACTGTAAATAATTATTGCTAATAATAATTCGTTAGCTGGCACCAGGCAGTGGTGCAACCCAAGAGGGTCAGGGAGCCCTCGCGCTTTACTCAAGAGAAAAAAGAATGTGTCTTGGGAAAATGAAGATATTTCAATTAGAAAACGCACAGAAAAAATCCTAATCATTTTGAATAGAAATCTTTAAATGAAAAAATATTTAGCACATGTAGATTATTAGTCAGCAATTTACGTTTATCTCTTTCTTCTCATTCCCCCTTTTTTTTCTAGTCAGTCAGGAAATAAGAGTCTTTAAAATAATGCTACACTCAATAAATTTAAAATAAAGTGTAATCATTCCTCCCCGGCAAGAAATTTAAAATAAAGTGCAATCATTTTCGGTTTTTGTTTTTGCACAAATAATTTCCAAACTTTCAGCTGAACAAAACAAAAAATCTGGTATGGACCCCACACTACTTCCTTTTACGTGTAAATTTCTTAGTAGTTGCCTTAAGTGTTAAAAAAAGTGCTTGGAGTGAGCAAGGTAACAATTCAAATATTTACTCCCCTAATCTGCCACGAAACAATGCAAAAAATATTTTGCAATGGTTAATTTTCTAAATATTGCTGATTTTAATATCATTCAGTGAATTTTTCGCAAAATATCGCCAATAGCGCCAAGTTGAACCCAAATTCGAAAAATATTTTTTTCGCCAAATTTGTCGCCAACTTGGCGATATGTCGCCAAGTTGGCGTCAAACGGCGACCAAAAGCTTGGCGACATATCGCCAAGTGGTCGCGCCAATTCATATCACTTGAGTCTGCATTGAAATTAACACTGATTTACCCCAAAAAAGGGGTAAAACACCCCCTTGGGAACATTCAAATGCAACCACAAGGGGAGGTGCACAACTAGACCATCCTCAGAGCCTACATACCAAGCTAGAAGCTTCTACGGCATATAGTTTTTGAGTTATGCGACCCACATACGCACACACGTACATACAGACGTCACGAGAAAACTCGTCGTAATTAACTCGGGGGTGGTTGAAAAAAATTTTTCGGCTGCTTATATGTTGCTAGGTACATATACACGTGCTGACAGGTCAAAAAAACTAAGGAATTTTCATTCGGGGGTGAGCAAAATCAAAATTTAGACTCAAATTTGAGTGATTTTTTTTTCGCGATCACAATACTTCCTTTACTACGTAAAAGGAAGTAAAAAATCGAAAAGAGGTAGAAGTCCAAGCCGGTCGAGCTAGAAGGGGCACGTAATTTTCAATCTCTATACTAGTGGTGAAATTAAAGAATAGAGTGCCTCTGCGGGTTTAGTGTAGGAAGTCGAGGCCCGTATATCCGCCAAGCATGAATTCAAAGAAGGCTCATGACCCCCCCTTAAAGAGTCCAATGATATCTTAAAATTTCGCTTTTACAACGTGTAATTTAATTGCAGTTTCAAGACTTCAATGCCCAAAAATTTTCGGAAGAGAGTTCTTTTCCACCTTCTTCTTCAATACCTTGGTCAAACATTGCCTCAAACGGCATTTTAGAGATTTAAAATTCAAACAGTTAACGGTAGTTGATATCCCCCTTACTTTTCTATAGGCTTTAGCTCTAAAATGTGTTTTTAGAAAAGAGAGAGCTCCCGAATTACAGTTTCTATCCCCAAAAATTTCCAGACGAGTCCCTAAATCCTTTTATTATCCTAAATGTTGTCAGACAAAGCCTAAAAGCAGTTGTTCCTATCAAGAATCATGGCGTAAGCGGCGTTTTTGAATTATTTTTAAGGGGAGTTTTTAAAAGCTTTTGTTTTCTTTTTTTTTTTTCACGTGTGGCTCTCGTTTTAAGAGGGATCTTCGTGGAACTCTTGGATGATAAGTTTTTGCTCCTGGGGGTAATGGGCACCTCTGATAAAAGTAAAATTATAAACCTTCAGTTTCAAAAATAGAGCTTAAAATTGCATTCTTGAAGCTTCAATGCCGCAAAATTTCGGGGCACAGCGCTCGAATCCTGCCTCTTCTCTTGACGGTATTAAAGATAACCTAAATAAAAATGTTTTTAAAACATTAATTTTGAAACATTTCGGGAGAGAGTCCTTGCTAACGTTACTACCAAAGATTGTCTAAAGTAAAGATGGCTTAAGGTTTCAATTTTGAAAATTTTCGGAGGGAGATCCCTAACCATTTTTTGTCTCTTAGCGTCTCCAAAGAGAACGCGAAATTGCGCATCTATGTATCGAAAATCTTTCAGGGGAGGGTCTTTGAACTTTTACTTCCCAAAGATAACTTAAATGAGACTTCAGTTCAAAAAAAAAAAACTCATCTTCTTTTCTTTTATTCTATCACTAGCGGTACCCGCACGGCTTTGCCCGTGGTATAAAATTAAAAGTTCATTTGTAAAATAATTGATATATCAGAAAAAATGCTCTATTTTAGTTTTATTCAACTATAATTCCTTCAAAGTGATATAAAGATCTGATATGGACCCCACACTACTTAATTTTACGTGTAAATTTCTTAGTAGATGCCTTAAGTGCTAAAATAGTGCTTGGAGTGAGCAAGATAACAATTCAAACATTTGTAGCCCTAGTTTGCTACGAAACAATGCAAAAAAATATTTTACAATGATTAATCTCCTAAAGATCGTCGTTTTTAACATCATTCAGTGGATTTTTCGCAAAATATCGCCAACAGCGCCAAATTGAACCTAAATCAAAAAAAAAAAAAAAAAATTTCGCCAATTTGGCGTCAAATATTTGGCGATCAAAAGCTTGGCGATATATCGCCAAGTGGTCGCGCCAATTCATATCACTTTTGTTAACCAATTCATATCACCTTGCATTGAAAACACTGATTTACCCGATAAATGGGGTAAAACACCCCCTTAGAACATTCGAATGCAACCCCAAGGGAGATGGACAAAAATAAGCCAAAAGAGAAAATAAGAACAGTTTTGTTGATAACAGAAACCAACAGAAATCTTACCAAAGTTTAAAAGAAGAAGAAAGTTTTCTTTCCCAGCTTAAAAAACAAAACAATACATTTTCCGAAACGAAACACTTTAAAAAAACGATGCAATATCGAAATTGATACGATATTTCGTTAATCTGTGCTTTAGGTACCCTTTTCTCGCTAAATGAACGATAGGCGCGCCAAGCGTGGTAACCCTAGCTATTTTGCGTAGTTGACTTTTTGAAAACGCGCCAAGCAGGGTCCCAAAGCATCTTCACCGGGAAAAAGACAGGGTTGCCAGAGAATTGGAACAAAAAATACTATACCTCCTCTAAAAAAAATATTACAAAATACTACTGTTTCCAAACGTTGCCAAAATCAATGTTGCTGAAATGCGAAATCTATGAAAATGAAAAAAAAAAAATCCGCCAAATCTTTTAATTAAGTCATTAGTATATTGGAAACAGGGTTGCCAGAAAAATACTACGCTCCTTATTTGGGCCGAAAAAATACTACCGTAGAATCAAAAATACTACGTCTGGCAACCCTGGAAAAAGAACGAAACAAAAATAAGTATGAACACGTAACCATAGTAACAACATGAAAAGTTGATTTCCGTTGATAAAATAATTCTTTTCATCTCTCTTTTCAAACAAATTTTATTATCGAGCTGAACCATTTTAGAATCGTTTGGCTTGCTTTACTGAAGGTAAGCCTTGAATTTCGGGATTCTAAAAACAATTGTTACAGCTCTCCTGATGATCGTAGAAACTTCGAAAAAACTTCATTTTGTGCAGAAAATTCCAAGCTTTCGAATGACATAAGACTTGAAAATGTGTGTGAAATATTTCTTCCCTATTTTATCGAATTTCCGCTAAGAATTCGAATAGAAAAAGAACGAAATGGAATTTTCGAAAAATCGCTTCGAGGTGCAAAACTACATGCTACAAACTAATTTTGTGCCAAGTGGCATGAAAATCGACCGAACGGTTTTGGCGCTACGCGCGTAACAGACAGACAGAAGGACAGACAGAACCACCTTCAGCTTTATTATTAGTAGAGATGAAGAAATATATCCTGAGTTGTGCTTCCATGTTAAAATATTTCAGGAGAGATGCCCCGAGTCTTCTCTATTCCTTTAACGTCACTAAAGATAGCCTGAAATTGGTTTTTAGAATTTAAGTTTCCGTAAGTTTTCCAGGGGAGTCTTGATCCTCCAACGTCATTGGACAAAAGGGTAGCATAAACAAAAGGGGTAACCATCAACAAAAGGGTAGCATAAATAATTTCAATTTTAAGAAAAGTTTTGGAGGGAATCTAAAACTTTGTAATTTTCTATCTTTTCCAAAAGTTAATATTTTAATTCAATTTGAAAATTTCTACCTGTCTTACAGTATAGCGAAAAAAAAAAGAAAGTTGGGGGGGGGGGGGGTAAACTTGATTATATGGGCCCCCTCCGAAATAAAAACCTATATACGCCACTGTCTGATATTTTTATTTGAAAAATAATGCAGGAGAGGAGAAAGACTCCTTTCCTTCTCCCCAACAGCCCATTGATTAACGTGTTGATCAAAAGAAGTTTGTGAGGAGAGCTTAGGGCGGCACCCTAAAGTTGTTTTTTGTAAAATTTGGTTATATTATTGGATTTTAACAAATGACCTCAAAAACTTTAATACAGTCTCAAAAGCAGGATGGATTTTACTGTAGATATCCCCTTTATAATTCAAAGTTCCTTTCTTGCGAAATAAGATGAGAGAAAAAAAAAACATTTTTGTGGTATTTTCAGTTTTTAATTTTAATGAAATAAATCAATCCACACAGTAAATAACCGACCGTTAATTTTTCGCTCTAAAAAGTGAAGGGCAGGGTCCCTTTACTTTTAGAAGTGAAGGGGAGAACTCCCCCCCCCCCCGTACAAGCAGCCTATGCTACCATTGCGTCATAAGGCATTGTAACCTCTTGTTTATTATTTTTTCTCAAACAAACTTTCTTCACTTCGAACCCCCCCCCCCCCCCGAAAAAAAATCCTGGCTACGGCCTTGTTTTCTGATACATGCCTACAAATTTTCAGATGCCTTTTCATCCTTAGCTTACATTCTTTGCTTTGAAGATGATGTTCTTGTAAAGCGCAAACACATGTATGCTGCTGCATTCTTCAATTTTTATGCGTTTAAATATTGAGTAGCTTTAATTTACTTTGCAGCATAAATGTATTTACTAATTCCTAATAGCAAAATCTATTTTTGGAGCAAAATAATAAAATAGTTTATGAATGAAACTAAACATAAGAAACACATTAAATGTGTCTACTGCTAAACACTTACGACTTAATTTTTCCACTAGCGATATCCCAAACTGCAACAGAGCTGTCATTGGAGCAACTGAACAAAGTTTCTGTTTCAACATTCCAACATAAATCATTTACATGGTCTGAATGTTCATTTTCCTAAAACATAAAAGCGTAGCTTAAAAATACTATGAAGGGAAATCAAATAATTTTTTGAAACTTTTTAAAATAATAATAAATTATTAGAATTTGATTAACATAATAAGCAGGTTAAAAAAATGCTATGCAAACAATAATGATCAGAACGCGGATTTTTAAAACATCATTTCAACTTTAATCCAAGAGCAGACTATATAGCAACAATAATTCAAATATAATTTAGAGAAAAGCAGGTAATATGCTGATATTCTAATCCCAAAATCTAGACGTGCAGGGAAGAACTTAGTTCTAGGTTTCTAGGAAAATTCCTAGACCAGCTCAATTTTTTGTAACCTTAAATTTTAAGGAAAAATTCCTCCGCTATTCCTTGATTCCCAATCACATGGTTATCACCCTTTTCATGTAAATTGTTGAATGTAAAATATTTTATTGAACCACATTTAAATGAAAATAAACAAAAAATAACTGAACTGTGAAACTAGTATTTCCAGAGCACCTAAAGCAAAAGCTCATTTAATTTCTCACATAATAAAAAAAAAATGATAAAAGACAGATACAGTCTGTTTGTAAAATCCCCACCTAGCACTCAGGAATGTTTCCACTGTAAAAAGGGGCGATGGGATGAAGATAGGCGCACCTACTGAAGTTAACAATTTATAAAGCGTCTTAATTTAACTTTTCGACCGAAAGTATGTTTCCAATTTTACATTATTTTACTTCATTAGATACAGTTCAAAAGGCTTCTGTTTATTTTTTCTTCATTACTAACTTTCCTATAATCTCCATTTTGATAATATCAGAGAAGACCTGGCGCATGTGCAGATTCGTGGAAGGTGAACACAATAGAAAGTCAATCTAAGACTAGTAGATTATACAGAATTTCCTGGATTATAAATGCTAGGGGTTAAGTAAAAGTTGCATCAAAAACAAGGTTTATACATTTACATTAGACTATTTTGACTTTTGGAACAATCATGATTTTAAAATGTATAGCTGAAAATTAGCGGTCGCCACTCGCCACGTGGCGATTAAAGTTGCAAAAGTGGCGATTAAAAAATGTGGCATCGATCGCCACCCTTGGTCGCCACTCTTGCTCAGTCACTCTAAACATTCCCAATCGAACCACATTTCCCCCCTCCTGTTCCGCGCTACTTCCATGTATTTTTTTCCCCACCTCTTCTCCCCATCGCTAGAGGGAGAAATTGAGCCACAAGGAACCGCCATTCGTCATTTGCACTTTGAACTTTGAACCCTGCACGTGCCACCTGCTTTGGAATGGCTGCTCAGCGATCACGTGGGGGAAAGCGCAAAATTGAAGAAGAGGAGTCACTTAAAATAACATCGTTTTTCGTTAAAATGTTATATATTTTTAAACAGTTTTAATAAGATCAATTAAATCTCAATACAAATTTAAAAACCTTTTTCTTTTTCAGAGCATATATAAATAATTGAAACTTATCATACTATTTTAATCAAGTACATGATGTGTTTGAATAAACAATTTAACTCTGGTTTCTTGTTTTTAGCATTATTTATTACTCTATTTTTAAATGTTTCCAGTTGTTAACTAAAACTCATCATTATAAAATACTACATTCTTTTAGTCAGAAAATCAGCAAATATATAATATAGAGAAGATACGTATAACTACCGTATATACTCGCGTATAGGTCGATCTCGCGTATAAGTCGACCCCCTACTTTTTTAAGGAAAATCGGGAAAAAATCGAAAACCCGCGTATAAGTCGAGACCGCACTTTCTGAAATGATCGGGAACCTTTTGCCGCGATTTTTAAATATAAATGTTTTGAAAAGAAGGAAATTGAAATGCACTGGAACATTCTTGTGTTAAAAACAGCACGATTGTCATTCCTTTTCACTAAAAGGGTTCATTTTTGCGATCTCGATATTTGTAAAACGGGACCGATCCGGGAACGTTTTACCGCGATTTTTAAATATATAAGCGTTTTAAAAAGAAGGAAAATGGAATGCAGTGAGCTTTCTTGTGTTGAAAATAACCCGATTGTTATTCTTTTTTACAAAAAGAGTTCATTTTTGCGATCGCGATTTTTGTAAAGGGTTCGATTTTACGATCGCGGTTTTTGTAAGGGTTCGATTTTGCAGCGACGATTTTTGCTATTTGTTGCTTTTATTTTGCATTATTATTATCAATAAATTTTGCGATGTAGCCGTATTACATTCTGTTTCAAAAGGATAAACACCATCAATCGGAAAATTCGCGAATTCGCGATTCCCGCAGTTTTCACGACGTCGGTCGTTTATTGTAAATATTTATTCTTTATTTCACAATCAAATCATGCAAAAATACAGTAGAATGTATGAGTATTTACTTCTTTAGCGTCTGTTTAAAATAGTTGGACTGAATCTGAAAAATCTCCTCGTTTTTGAGTGTTTTTTTTTCCAAAAGTTGTTCGGGAAAATTTTTCGGAAATTCTGCCCCGCGTATAAGTCGACCCCCTAACTTTCAACTTCATTTTTTGGACTAAATTTTTCAACTTATACGCGAGTATATACGGTATGCATTTTTGTTTTATATAAAATGTTAGTTAAGTATTATGAATAGAGTATGAAACTGGTTAATTACTTTTGACTTGATCTTATTTATGACTGAGCAAATGGGTAAATTTTGCGGTCCATGTAGAAATATATAACAGTTTGAGATGTTGTTTACAAAAAAAAAATCATAAGGGTCTCTATGGTTTGCAAAATCAGTTAGTAATGCTCTAAAACTGAACTTTTCCTTGTTTTAGGCTGTACTTAAAGTTTAAATTATTTTCTGTCTCTTCTGTAAAAATTTGTGCTTTTGAGTTGTATCACCTTTCTTACGTGAGCGATATTCTGATACTTTTTTTCGTTATTCATAAAAATTTGAAACATAAAGTGAAGCACCGTTTATACGATTTTAAAGGGACTGTATAAAGGAAACATACAAATAAATATACAACTTGCTGGTTTACATCAATATGTATTGAACGCTTCTGAAACCCATTTAAAAACATATAAAATGTAAAACGTATTAACAGTGCTTCGTTAGTTGCAGTTTTAAAAAGTGGCGACTAACTTTAAAAAGTGGAGACTAATATAATTGAGTCCACTGGCCACTGGCTACTAACCAAATTTTCCAGTTTTCAGCTATATTAAAATGCTACTTAGAGTAATAGGAGTCATGATAGCACCTGTATCCGTCATGCCCCCCCCCCCCTCCGACATGATACAATGAGATTCTAAAGTAATAAATAGTAAGAGTGAGAAAAAGAAAAAAAGAAATGATGCTTACCAATTTCTTAAAATATAAAGTATTTACAGAACTATATACAAAAATATCTCCTCCTTCAGTTCCGACTACAACACAAGGATCTTCTAGTGGCACATAATTTCTTTTGCTTAACCTTGGCCTCTTGGAATCACACTAAAATATTCAAAAAAGAAGCTAACATACATAAATTATCATGAATACTGCCGTGGGCAGGTAAAGGGCAGTAACTGCAAATTTTTCGATTTTCATTTTTTTGCATTTTTGAAATCTATGTTACATTAGTTTTATGGTACAAGCATCTTTTTTTGGTTTCCGATGAAAAAAAACTGTTTTTTAACCAATGGTAATTAGCAGTAACTGCATTTTTCGTTGCTGTGGGCAGGTAAACGGCAGTATCTGCATGTCTGCAGGATGAACATAATATGAATCGCTGTGCAAAAATTGCATCAAGCCGCAAAAACCGTTTTCCTTCGTACCTAAACTGAGCGAAAGTAGGGGTGCCCTAATAGGAGGTCACGGGAGGTCATTGGTTGCACTTGAATGTTCCCAAGGGGGTGTTTTATTCTTTTATGGGGTGAATCAGAGTTAATATCAATGCAGACTAAAGAGATATAAATTGGCTCTACCACTTGGCGATATATCGCCAAGCTTTTGATCGCCAAGTGCTTGTCGCCAACTTGGTGACCTATCGCCAAATTGGCCACAAATTTGGCGAAAAAAATTATTTTATGAGTTTGGGTTCAATTTAGCGCTATTGGCCGTATTTTGCGAAAAATCCACTGAATGATGCTAAAATCGGCGATATTTAGAAAATGAATCGTTGTTACATCATTTTTTGCACTGTTTCGTGTCACATTAGGGGCGTAAATGTTTGAATTGTTTCTTGCTCATTCCAAGCACTATTTTAACACTTAAGGCATCTACTAAGAAATTTACACATAAAAGGAAGTAGTGTGGGGTTCATACCAGATTCTTTTCTTTCAAATAAAGTTTCTCTCCACTAGCAAACAATATTTTTCGCGATTTCAAAGATACACAAGCCAAACTTGGCAGACGACAAACAAAAATGCAACAATGAAATGGTTTTATTTACATTGTTTTGTTTTCTTTTAATTACAGTTGCTTTCATACTAACAGACGATAGTTTTTGCAGTTTAATCTCTAGCTGTTGCATTTTTAATAGTACTATGAAAAAAAAATCGTCAGCACAACAAGCATTTCAAGCGCTCTTTTTCTCAAAGTGATTTCTTGTTTTGATGCAAAGTACAAAGCATTAGCTGATTTGTAGTTATTTTAAAACATCTGGTGTGAAGCCACACTAATTCCTTTTACGTTTAAATTCCGTAATAAATGCCTCAAGTGTTAAAATAGTGCATTAGAGTGAGCAAGATAACAACTCAAATATTTACACCCCACCCTTTTTGTCACGAATCAATGCAAAATAATGTTTTACAATGATTTTTTTTCTAAATATCACCGATTTTAACATGATTCAGTGAATTTTTCGCAAAATGTACCCAATAACGCCAAATTGAATCCAAATTAAAAAAAAAAAAAAATCATTTTTTCGTCAAATTTGTCGCCAACTTGCGGCAAACACTTGGCGACCAAAAGTTTGGCGATATATCGCCAAGTAGTTGCATTAAATCATATCACTCAAACTGCATTGAAATTAACATTGATTTACCCCACAAAGGGGTAAAAGACCCCCTTGGGAACATTCGAATGCAACCACAAGGAGAGGTGCACAACTAGACCGCCCTCAGAGCCTACATACCAAACTAGAAGCTTCTACGGCAAAAAGTTTTTGAGTTATGCGACAGGCATACATACATACGCACATACATACAAACATACATACGCACATACATACGTACATACAGACGTCACGAGAAAACTCGTCGTAATTAACAGGGGCATGGTCGAAAAGGATATTTCGGCTGTTTTTATGTTAGTAGGTACATATGCAATATACATGTGCTGATAGGTCGAAAAAACTGCTCAACATTCATTCGGGAGTGAGCAAAATCAAAATTTAGACCGAGTTTTGAGTAAAATTTTCTTTGTGAGCACAATACTTCCTTTACTAAGTAAAAGGAAGTAAAAATGGCTGAAGAATCATCAAGTTTTGCTGCATATTTTGCATAATACAATACAGTTTCATTATATTTTTTAATTATATTTCGCGTTCGTTTATATTAAATCTATATCAAGTGGATACGCGGTATTTATGTATATTTTTAAATAAAACATATCATTCATAATGCAATAATATATTTCGTAATAACATATCTACTCCGCATGTAGTCGAATATGTATAAATACTGGACATTTAGTAGCATACTGTGCAGTTACTGCCGACTGCCAGTCAATTCCGCATGACATTTAGAGTGAAAAGGGCAGGTAAACGGCAGTATCTGCTTTACCTCTCTCTGCGCTTGCAAAATCAAAATTCAATCGATTAACCAAAAAATATATCGGTATAAACATATAGTATCGCCTATGTTCGAAGTTCAATGTTTCATAGATGTTTGTGGGAAATCAAAAACGCGTTTCTTCAAATATCTCGAAAACTCATTTTTGCAGATACTGCCGTTTACCTGCCCACGGCAGAATACAGGTTCATTAGTTATGAGAATTAAACCTAATATTCAGAAATTTCCAAATTGCAAAGAGGACAACCCCAGACTTAGATAAAATGTAAAACTGTCTGCAAACTTAAATAATTTCTTTAAAATTTTCTGCAAAAAAAAGGGGGCTTCTGAATCCTAAAGTGCTACCAACAACAAAAATATCAAGTTGTATGAAGTGCAGGTTCTACCATGAGGTTGGTTGTCAATCCGTCATGATTAATGAATGTGTCAGTTTCGTATGTAACAAGCTACGGATCCACAATGAACAAAATCAAGACATATTTCAGATAGAAAAATTCCTAAATTTATAATTTTTTTAACAAAATGCAAAAATTTTCTGCAAACTTCGAAAGTTTTCTGCGAACGGCGTTCGCGAGTTCGTCTATATTATCTGGGTTTGGACAACCCCCTCAAATGCTTTGAAACCCCCTCTCAACAAAATAGGATCAAAAACCCTATAAAATCATCCGGGCCCTTTTCAAAATATCTCAACCACAGAGTAGAAAGAAGAAGAGAAATGTTCTATGGATGAGCTAGTTTGAAAGTGGCAGCGAATTCTCACCGCCGCCAGAGGACGCTACTCGACAATCCCTCTCTATTTTTTACGGGAATCAATGTAAATGATACTGAATCTGTCATCTTTTTAAATGCTGTTATGGGAAAGAAATTTTTTTTTTCAACTGGATTTTGGTGTAAATCTTCGATTGACATTCTGAATTAAATATGATTTTCATCCCACGAAAATAGATGCCGTATTCTTTGAGAGGTTTAATAAAATGCTTTTACCAACTTGCCAAATCTGACAGAATCTCATTTTTTAAAGACTGCTGTTGGCAAGAATATTTTTTTTAATAGCAATTTGGTGTAAACCATCGATTAACATTATGAACTAAATATATTTAAACTAATAATTATTTTGTCTACTAAATACATTTAATTAATAACAAAATTAAGTACTGATATAATTTTTTGCCACATGCTTAATTTATCAACAATTTAGAGAATTATTTTTTAGCAAAAATAACATCGTACAATGCAAAGAAAATGTCGCATACATTCGCATATATGTCATATTTGGCAAGTTGTTAGGTGTGGTCGATTAAACATCTTTCTTAAAAAATACGTCAAAATTTCAGTGGGATCAAAGTCATATTTAGTTCATAATGTTAATCAATGGTTTACACCAAATTCCAATTAAAAAAAATATTCTTGCCAACAGCAGTCTTTAAAAAATGAGATTCTGTCAGATTTAACAAGTTGGTAAGTGCATTTGATTAAACCTATTTCTCAAAGAATACGGCACCTATTTTCGTGGGATGAGAATCATATTTAATTCAGAATGTCAATCGAAGATTTACACCAAAATCCAGTTGAAAAAAAATTTTCTTTTCCATAAACAGCATTTAAAAAGATGACAGATTCAGTATCATTTACATTGATTGCCGTAAAATATAGGGAGGGATTGTCGAGTAGCGTCCTCTGGCGGCGGTGAGAATTCGTTGCCACTTTTAGATGTACAGAGATTTAGCTCCTCCCCTTTAATCTCCTTGATCTCAACCATACAGCCTGCGACAAGTTGCCTCTCTTCATAGGCACTCCTGTAAGAGTGACACACAATTCAAAATGAAAGAGTACACTGCAATATAAATCCTGCAAATTCTGGTTGGCGATTCTCCACTTTTATGGTTTGTTTAGGATTATTTCACGATGCCAAAGATTGCAGCAAATTGTGAATCTTATAGAAGTTAGGATACGTCACAGTGGTCAGTATCTTCATTAAACTTAGCAGTTATTATACGTGATCTAAAAGTGTTACAACATACTATAACTTTATCCGGATGATCAGACCAGGAGTTAACTTTTTGCACTTGCTACATCGTCCCCGTTTTTGATTGTTTGAACCTTAAAACTATTTTAAGCATAAACTAAACCTTCCCGTACTAAGAGAAGAGGTTATCCTATAAAACAGGTTTGTTTATCTCTGCTTGGCAGTTAGGGAAACAGCATGATGAAACCATATTTGGCATTGTATTGCATTAAATTAATGAAATCGGAGCGGGATCTGGTTCAATCGCCGACTGGACCTTAACCGAAGTGCTTAACCGAGGTATAAAGCAGTGAGTAACAGCCCCTACACAAGGGCTAAGGCAGGAACATGCCAGGGTTGGGGTTTTGGACGTCCAAAACTGGTTTTGGACAGGACAGGTGGGTTTTACTGTCCAAAACTGTCGAAAACTGTCCAAAAGTGTATTAAAATGTCCAAAAGTGTCTTAAACTGTCTAAAGCATGGCAAAAGGGTTTTAAGCTGACTAATTTCTATTAGCTGTAATATTGATAATGCATACATCTTAGTTTCTTAGTGTTAATTAGTTGTAATTAATTAAAATTTGACAATATTTAATTATATTAGTAATTTTAATTATACGTTAAAAAAATGAACAATTTACTCATAACTCCACTGCATAAAAATTTCATAAAATAGGAATTGGTAGTACTGTCAAAAAAACACTCTTGAAGCAGATAATTTGTACTACTTTTAAATTTATTCCAAAAACTTTGTGAAATGATTAAATATTCAGTAAATGTCGCTGTAACATTCTCAAATGTTGTGTATCTTTTTAATTAGTTGCAAAACTGATTTTTTGCATTTAAGTCGATTATTGTACCTTTTGAACACCCTCATTTGCATCTATATTTAAAAGAAGTTTAGCTAGCATTAAAAATAAAATAATATAAACTTATGAGAACTAATTCATTTTTTAATGAAGAATAGTAACTTTTAAGTAGCTAGATTAGTACCAGCTGAAAATCTTATATATGTTTTTATGTACATATTTAAATGTTTACATTAAATAAATTAAAAGTCATTAATTAAATTAAGTCTTAACTTCAAGTGTAATTTTGTGCTTTTGATATTCGTTCAAAATATAAAATTGTACTAAAAATGTAGTTTTGGACAGTTTAGGACAGTTTTGGACACATGGGTTTTAGACAGGACGGTTTAAACCATGGTTTAAACCGTGGTTTTTACCGTTCTGTCCAAAACCTTGCCAACCCTGGAACATGCAATACACCGCCAACTCGGCTATTTTGATCCATGGACTGCCGAGTTGGCGGAGTATTGCATGCTTAACCGAGGTTTGCTCCTGTTGAAATTAACATAGCACCAACTATTGGGAAAATTAATGTCGGCTTACTGAGGTTGTTGAGTTATCCATGTGTCGAGTTACTGAAGTTCCAGTGTACTGAAAGGAATAAGCACTAGAAGTTGCACAACTCACATACATAACAGAATCTGCTTGACAATGATGAGATCAAAATATAAAGATACAATAATATTGCTAGCATGATACAACAGGGAAAATACATGTGCAATATTAATGTCAGACACTAATGACATGTTCTATCTAACAAATCTAAAATATAGCTTTTAACTTAATTATCCTAAAAGCATACATAAGCTCAGGTCAAAAATCAGGGTAAAATCTCTTATTTCGGGACAAAATTAAGATATTTTCTGAATCAGGACAAGCTTTGGCGATTCATGACAATCCTGACAATATAAGGGCACCTGGGCATCCTAGTTACCAACATTTTTTCTAAGTATTGGTGGAGAAAAGATGTATTTATGAGATTGCTTATAATTATTTGTACACCACCACACTGAAAATGCAATCGAAATAAAATTGATGGAAGAAAAGTAGAGGGTGGTGCTCATTACAAGAGTCGATTTAACTACTCACAGTCTTTTGTTTACTAGGAATCCAAAGAAGACAAGTACAAGCACCGTGTTTTTTTACATTGACGTTACACTCCTGCGTAACATTATTTGATATAGTATTTCGAATTACAAAAGTACTATCACTTGAAAAATGAACAAATATATCTCCATCATCAGAAAACGTCGTTAATCTGTCCGAAGAAAACATTTTATAGTAAAAATGAAGAGTCGCGGCACGTTTAACATAACGACAACACTGAACACGCGAAAACCAAAGCACACTCTAATTTTGCTATGAGTTGTTTTCCTGCTGCGAAAACTTTTGGAATAATTTTTTATTAATTATAAATATCAGAAATTTCTTCGTATTATTTATTGAGGAGAACTTTTATGAATCAAAATTTACTTTTTGATGACATCTTAAGTGTGTAAAACTTTAAGTGAGCAACTAAATTAATTTTTGAAAAATAACTTATTCTATACTTGAATTATTTGCTATTTTCGTGGTTTGGTGAAGATATTTTGAGAATTTTCAATACATTTTATTAGTTTAAAATCATTTTTTCATCCTAAACTTTAAAGCGAAAGTAGTCAGTGAAGCAGAAAGCTTTTGTTCGTGGGAGGGGAAAGTAAGGCTGCGTTCAGAGTATTCGCCCGGGTCGCCCGGGCGTTTAAGCCGTGACGTCATAAATAGCTTCCCGGGCCGAGTCCGGAAAGTTGTGGTCTGGACAGCACTTGTGCCTTTCGGGAAGAAACAAAATGGCGGACACAACAGCAGAAAGTTACGCGGCGGTCAATGCAGGAACAATCCTGCATTCGCTCCTATATTTCGGCCCAAAATGATACCATTCTTAACCTTGGAGGAATTATTGTTCATCTACCGTCATGGTTGAGCGTGGGATCGAAATGACTTATCGAATTTAATGAGAAATATGTTATTTTAAATGAAGGAATTTACGCTGAAATAGGCCTAACAGTAAGTAAAGAATTTCATCGATTTCGCTTATCTGACAGGATTGTTCCTGCAATGACCGATTCTCAAGGAAATGTACCATTTCAGATTCATCACAGCAAATAGCATGCGTATTTTTGTCCATTGTATGTGTGTTTTCAAGATTTTGTTTTAGTCACTCTTCGTAAATCCTAGCAGACGAAAGAGCAATAAATTTCAGCCAATGAGCATCATCCTTTGCTAAACGCCCAACACGTGACTTATCTGCCCAGCTAAATTTCCTGGGCTGCTTGTGCTTGAGCCCGGGAAGCTCGGGCGTGTACTCTGGACAGCATTTGGGAAGTTCGGGCGTTCCAAATAGCTGCTCTGAACGCTTTGGGAAGAACCCGGGCTTCCCGGGAAGCTCGGGCGCGTACTCTGAACGCGCCCTACATGGGGAAAAGCAGCAGTTTATTAAACAAAAAATGGCGTCCTGTGTATTGGTATTGAAATGAAATGACTTGTATGTATGGCCTAGTTTTGTTTTTATAACTCAATAATGTATTATTTTTAAAAGAAATTATTTGATGGAATCATTTTCAGTGTTTTTCGTGAGTAAAATAAGTTTTTTTTACCTTTTTAGGAGTCGAGTGCGAGAAACAAGTTTTGTCGGACTCTTGACACGTTGAAGCTTGAAGGTAATAAGATACATTAATTTACTCTTCAATATAAGCGCTAAAAGGGGTGTTTATGTTCATGATCTTAACTCTCTTAATTTAAAAATTGCAATTGTATCTTTTTTAGTTTAAAGAACTTAGTTTAACAATTTATGTCTAATTGTTTGCTGTCAGCTGTCATGCAAACTAGTCAATTATTCCGTGTTTTCATTCCAATATTATGTCCTGAACTATTATTTGCTTTCTCGTTTTCTTTGTGCCTAATTTTTTTACGATACAATATTAAAATACCCTTAATTCCGTGTTGTAAACTATTACCAAGAAAAGGGTTCAGATGGGATCAGTAGACGATCAGAAATTGTAATGCTAATATTTTTTAATTTCTATGAGATCGAAGAGTAACCTTTAGTATTTTATTGATGATCTTTTTAATAATGGCATTCGTCCTATGATTCCTACATAGTATGTAGTAAAGACATCAACTATTTGGCCTCTAGAATATTTATATCATAAATAGTTTCCCAATAACTTTTTGTAGCAATTAATTTAACCTCATCTTAATGTTTTTTTTCCCCAAATCTGATTTGCAGATTCTTCTTCTTATCTGTGCCAAAGTAGCAAGTTTCAAAATTTGCCATCTTTCCTCAATTTGTTGTCTTTCAAAATCTAATTATTGACAAAATAAACCAATATTTTTAACAGTGGTGTAATCAAAGGGGCACAGCGTCCCCACTTTCTTTTTTTTTTAACTCCAGCTTCCCCTCATTAATGTCCTAATTTTTATTAGTTGTATGATTGCATGTGTGAGCACACCACAACTATTTTCTACAGAACTGCACCGCCAAACAAAAGTACCAGTTTTTCTCAGAGAAACAAGCTAATCAGTGACAGATCAGTCATCATACTAGCTTATATTTAATAAAATTATTTTTATTTACATATTTTTTAAATTTATTTTCTTCTGAAATCTTTGACATGCAACCTTACAAATGTGCGTCCATTATTGCTTTTCTCCTTTGATATATTTTGTAACTGCAATAAAAACTATGTTAGGTGTATGCTGCTTGATTTGTGCCCAAGTCATTGAAATTCTGACTTTCCTATTTTGTATATATCTGTCTGGGTTTTTTTTTTTTTCCTTTTAATTGTATTCTTTCTCTGCATGCATACATGATCCAAGTAAATGAGGGTCCCACTATTTAATGATGTCATTTGTCCTGTGATTGCTACATAAGAAATAAAAAAAAGTTTTAGTTGTTGTATTATTTTATATAAAAAAAATGTGTCGTCTTTCATTTTTCTTTCAACAATAGCAGAATGAGCTTAAATAAGGCTGCCAGGAAATCATGAGTCTGTTCTTCATATATTTGTTACTAGAATGCATATTTTATAATATTCAGGAGGTATTTACAAGCTGTAGTACTAGTCAACAGTGTCGAAATATTTTTAAATATTTCGCTCTTTCCCTGAAAGGCAAACTTTTTTGATTTTGAAAGTGCTTTGTGCCTAGTTCAGTTTACTAGGTGTTTCCCTGCCACCCTTAAGCGACTAAATATAGCATAAAACTGGATTTTTTCCAGGGTCTAACGTGAAAATATTGCCAAACACTACTATTTTTGCTCAAAAATTGCCCTTCGACGCCCTTTCCGAAAATGACCCCTTCCTTAACCACAAGCTGGATCCACCCTTGTTAGTGCCAAGTTTAAAATCCTGAATTAAAAGGTTTTGTTCAATCAAATGAAATGTATTACAATAGGTCTGCACATCCTTTTTCAATTTAAAGCCACTCACAACACAGCCGTACTAGTGGAGAGTAATGTTAATCAGAGACATAACAATAATAGAGTTATATGCCCTTTTTTTTTTTTTTTTGTCAAAAATTATTCTCAAATTTTATTTTAATATTTCCATTCCTTTCATCTATCTGTGCAAAATCTCTGGATTTGGGCAAAACTTTAAATGATTGAGATAAAAATCAGTATGGACTCTTCTGATGAAAAAGTAAAATATAAAAGTGATAGTTCATTTCCCTTCTTTGAAAGTGACAAAGGCACTTTAATATTTATTTTTAAATGCAGTTTGATGTGTATAAAATTTTAAACGTATATTTAATGTGTAATATAGTTTATTTTAAAGAGATTTAGTGGGTGATGAGTTATAAATATTTGTATCTCACCACCTGCCCCCATTTCTTGCATGATGAGAGATGCCCTACACTGCAAAAAATAAGCCATAGTTTTTACAGTATGAAACTGGAAGCAAAGGTTCCAGTTTAACCACCCTGCGGTTGGGCAGTCCCAGGAATAATAAGCCATTGTTTTTACAGTATAAAACTGGAAGCAAAGGTTCCAGTTTAACCACCCTGCGGTTGGGCAGTCCCAGGAATACATGTTAAATGGACGAGATATCTCGTCATAAACTGCAAGATGGTTAAAACTATAAAAGCACAGTCATAAGCTGTAAAACTAACTATTTTACAGTTTATCACTAATACTAGCAATTTTAGTTTATTGCTGTAAACTAGCAATTTTACAGTCTACTACTGTAAAATTAGCAATTTTAGTCTACTGCTGTAAAAATAGCAATTTTAAAGTTCATTACTGTAAAATTAGCTGTAATGTAAAAACACCTATTTTTTAGTGTATAGGCTTTGCCTCGCTAAATCCAAAGTACAAACTGTATTATGTCAATGCAATATTAAAAATGAACAGCCATATACAGGGTGTCCACTCTAATCGTGGACCAATAGCTAATTTCTAAACCGTTAGAGATAAGCATATAGTTTATTTAGGAAAAAATCTCAAAATTATGAAAGGAATTTTGGGTCTATTCAATGTTTTTCAAAAAATCAAATTTTGAAAGAGTTACGAAATTTAAATTTTTATACAGCCCCCCAGTCCTATCAATCATATTTAGTAAAACATTCTTGACACTGTAACGTTTAAAACTAAAAAAAAATCACTCTTCTACCACAAAAATTGACCGAGTTATGACGTTTTGAAAAATCAAGATTTTGCATTGTTTCATGACGTCATCGAGAGATGGCTTAAGGGACCGTATGCGAAATCCTTCAAAATCTTGATTTTTCAAAACGTCATAACTCGGTCAATTTTTGTGGTAGAAGAGTGATTTTTTTTTAGTTTTAAACGTTGCAGTGTCAAGAATGTTTTACTAAATATGATTGATAGGACTGGGGGGCTGTATAAAAATTTAAATTTCGTAACTCTTTCAAAATTTGATTTTTTGAAAAACATTGAATAGACCCAAAATTCCTTTTATAATTTGGAGATTTTTTCCTAAATAAACTATATGATTATCTCTAACGGTTTAGAAATTAGCTATTGGTCCACGATTGGAGTGGACACCCTGTATAATACCTGATTTTTTGAATATTTAAAGCAGTTTTGAGAATAGTAATTTGTTATATGATAATTGTTACACTTTTTCTTTTTGAAACTTTTAAGTTTTCTTTAAGTGCTCTTTATCTCCAATATTTTATGTGATGTGTAATGATAAATTGTTAATACAGGTATCTGTTTTGGCCACATCTTGAAATGGAAGATACCTCTGGAAGTGACGAGAGTGGAGATGGAAATGATAATTCAGAAAATATTGATTCATCCCATGACAAAAAGCATAAAGGGGCCGAAGCATCTTGCAAGTCTAAACGTAGCGTCAAACGCAGATTGAAAACATTTTCTTTTGGAAAATGGCAAAAGGGATTCAATAAAGAAAAGCCCAAAAAGAGGACATTTAGCTTGAACAAAGATGCTTGGCAAAGTTGCAGTTCGGTTGTTTCAGAAGCTTCTCTAGACAATGCTACCTGTATATGTACTGGATATCGCAAAACAAAAAGTTCTGACAGGCGCAATGCCATTGAAGCGACTCCTGAACTACGACCATGCCGCAGAACAGAGGTGAAGGGAAACCACCTTTTGGCAGCTATTGCTTGTGCAAGAAGTGCTGTAACATTACCTGTAGAAAATTCTCGTACTAGAGAAGATAGTAATTCTGAAAACTCGCAACAGGTTTGTTTGCATAATTCTTTCCATTTATAATCAGTTTCTATAATTGTAAATCATCTAGTCGAATGCTGGCCTCCTTGTCTAGTGGCCAGAGAAGTCCAACTTGGATGAAGAGGCACAGGCATGGATGTGCTTTCTCTCTCTTTTTAATTTTACTACAAAATTTTCAGAGAAAAGTATTATCAAATATTGCTAAATTAGAAATAATTAATATTTGTATTTATGCATTACAAATATTGCATAAAGTACATATTGATTATATTAAATCCCCTTAGCTTTAGCATACTTTTGAATATTTGAAGACCCTTTCAAACATTTTTGGACAGTAAAACCCTCCTGACAAGTCCAAAACCAGTTTCGGAAGTCCAATTCCCCAACCCTAACACCAAAATATAGAAAAGGAGTGAATTACTTACATACCTGTCATGTTCAAGTAATAAACTTGATTGACTAACATATAAGAGGGATATGTAAAAAAAACTTATCAAAATATCACTCAATCACCAAAAACTAAATAAACTAATTCAGGGGTCTGTCAAGGATTTTTCACAGGGTCCGTTTTTTGTGAAAAATCAAATAATTTTGTAAAAATCAAACAATTTGAAAAAAAAAATGAATTTTGAAATAACAAAAACTAAAAATAAATTTCATTTATTTTCCTCTTAAAAAAGCGTATTAAACATAAAAAATGCTAAAAATCCGATTCCTGTAGCGGATGCAAAGAGATTGCTTTTTTCAAAGTGATGGCATCAAACGCATAAAAACGGAATATAAATGAATTTATTTTGGTTATATTTTTTTACAATTGCATTTTAAAGGTCTATTGAAAACATATTATAAATGACTGTTAATACAATAAATGCAAAAATAAAATGAAACAATCCATTCAGTGTTTAACATTTAGACTTATAAAAGAACAGTTAATTTTGCTTAAAAAAATTTAAAATAATGATTTGAACAAAAAATAAAGCGAATTTTCAGTTATTTGCCTCCTAATAAAGGGTAATTAGCTTAAAAAATAAGTAAAATTCGATTTTCATATCGGATGCAGAGATTGCATTTTTCAAAATAAAAGCATTAAAATTATAAAAACTGTAAATAAAATAATTTATTAAAGTCGAATAATACTAGAATTACATTTCATTAGATCTGTAAGATGAATGTTATTAATGATAACCGAAATATTCGCCGCAAATTAGGAGGAAAAAAATACGGAAGTAGGGAGTTGTAGCAAAACGGACAAAACCGAGCTTCCAATATTAAGATGAAAAAAATACATTGATTCCTGTACATAACCGGAAACGCCACACCTGTAAGCATCAAAAAAAAAAAAAATCCAGATAATTTCCTACCAAAATAAAGTCAAAACGTCCCACCAAAGACCTCAGATGGCAATAATTTTAAATAGCTGATAATAATTTTAAATAGCTGATCACTACCAGAATACCAGAAGCAATCCAATTGCTTCTCCAACCCCAGCTATCTGTTAGCAGTTCTAAGTTCATTCTGCTGATAATTGCTATTATTATTATTTCCTTTTCATTTAAGTCAAGAGCTGGGAGAAAAATCCTTACTCTGCATTTCCAGAGAAATCTATAACAGCTGGGAGAAAAATCCTTACTCTGCATTTCCAGAGAAATCTATAACAGCTGGGAGAAAAATCCTTACTCTGCATTTCCAGAGAAATCTATAACAGCAACATTACAACAAGCCACTTTGATTTGCATATTATAAAAAAACAAACTATTAAAGCAAAACAACTACCTTTTTTAAGTTGTTAATTTCTTTAAAAGAAACCAACAAAGAGTGCTATATTTTACATTAAAGATTTATTGCTTGCCAGAGAAGCAGGCAGGAAGAGCAGACTTTTTTTTTTTTTTGCAAAATTGGCAGATAAGCGATTCCATTCTTTAACTTTAGAAAAGAATCAAAAGTTGTGGGCTTTTACACAGAAATATGCTATGCCTTTTTTTGATTTCAGATTTGTTTTTTGAATTCGAACAATGTGTGAAATGTCCGTTTTGTTTGATTAGCATTTTGTGAAGGGTCGGTTTTGCTCGATCCTATTTTTGTGAAGGGTTCGTTTTGCTTGATCGTATTTTTGTGAAGGGTCCCTTAACAGACCCGAATTTCCTCTGGCCAGACCCCTGTAATTTATTATTTTCTTGAATGTTAAACTGAAAAACTGAAATTAACAGCATTTTTAAAAATAAGGACGATGTCTTATGCTTTGATTTTCCCTCAATATTGATTATTTATTTCCTGCTTTTTAGGTTGAAGAAGCCTCAAACAGTAATCTCATTATCGCATGCCAGTCTTCTCAGCAAACTTTATCTATAAATGAAATTAGTATTAGTGAATTGACTCTGGCTCTGCAAACCCACATGAGGTTCTCCATTGTACCCAGCCCTTTCTTCATCCGATACGGTAATGTTGGATACAATGTAGAGAGCAGGAATGTTTTTGAACGTAGATCATGTAGCCTTAACATGTTTTCCACTGCCCATACTCAAATTGATTATGTACATCACCTTGTCCCTGATTTATTGGAGATAACTAATTGCAGTTTCTATTGGGGCAAAATGGATCGCTATAAAGCAGAAAAGCAACTGGACAAGAAACCTGAAGGAACCTTTTTGTTAAGAGACAGTGCACAAGAGGAGTTTCTTTTCAGCGTCAGTTTTCGGCGCTATGGGAGAACTCTACATGCTCGAATAGAGCAATTAAACCATAAGTTTAGCTTTGATTCTCACGATCCAAATGTTTTTACCTCCTCCACAGTATGTGGTTTAGTAGAGCATTATAAGAACCCTAGATGCTGTATGTTCTTCGAACCTATGTTAACCATACCGGTGCATCGTACGTTTCCTTTTGATTTACAGCATCTTTGCCGAGCGGTGGTTTCTGACAGCATTACCTATGATGGCATTAATCAACTGAAGCTACCGAAAAGAATTAAAGCCTATTTAAAAGAGTATCACTACAAACAGAGAGTGAGAGTACGACATCTCGAAAATGATAATTTTGTTTAGTTTGGAATTGCATTCAACAGTTAACAAGTCTTTGTATTCGTAAGCACTTCTGAAAAAGAAAGAGCTTAGAAAAAAAATTGATGGTCATAAACCATGCATTTAAAGATAAACTTTTTAGTATGAGTTATGCTCTGATTTTTTTTTTGAAAATTACAATTTTTAAATTGTATAAAAATTAGTTAATTGTCATTTATAGAGCTAAAAAGAACTGTTGATGTTGGATTGTTATTTTAGTTTTCTTAACATTTTTTTCACGTGTATATAAGTTGTATAGAAACATCTGTATATATATAAGAGTTCTTGTGTTTATTCTGTACAAAACTTTTATTTTATTCTTTTTTTCATTAACTTAATTAGAAAAAATATTTCATTTTGGTATAACAAGTTCAAGCCCAGGTACTAATTAATGTTTAAAAACAATAAACAATTGTAATGGATATTTTTGTTGCAACAGAAGATTGCGCCACAGTCACTGATAAAACAGCATTCAGTCATAATTATATAATAATTAATGTACCTATATATCATTAAAAAATGATCCTCTTTTTAAATCATAGTTGCAAATGTTCCAAGTTAATTTCAAAAAAAAGCATAGGGTAACGGATGCAGTTTCATTCATTAGCAACATAATTTCTTTTATCTATCCCCACATTCTGTTTTTAAGAGGTAGTATGGTCATAAACCTACGAAATGTCGAAAAAAATCATGTTTAATGCATAAATGTATGTCTTAAACTGCTATTAAAATGTTGGCATCTATGAATTTTGTTTCTTATGTGTTATTGATCCAATTTTATGAAAATTTTTTAACTTTAGATAGGATTGTTTTCTCCTTATTTATGATACAGTAAAACAAACTGAAAGTTGATTACTTTTGTCAGGTACAGAATTTGTCCCATATCATATATATCAACCTCTGTAAGTTGAGCAACAAAATAGTGCACCGCAAAGAACTCCATCTAAAAAGTTTTAAGAATTGTTGCTTGAATCACTGGCATAGTGAGAAATTTTTCGTTAAGGAAAATTTTACTTATAGCCTGCACATGCATATTATTTTATATGGACATTAAGGTTTATAAATATTAAAACTAAAATGGAAAGCTTGATTAGTACTGTTTACTGTGCCAATACGAATTTTAATTTATTGGAAAAAATAAGAATGCCCCCTCCTTTTTTTTCCCTTTCTCATTACTTGTATGAGTTGGGGATGCACTCTGAAACAGGGACAGCACCTCAATAACTCAAGTTTTCCATGCAGCTACTATGTTAAGTTTTTAATAAAGTTGTGAAATGAAATGTCAGGTGGCTCTAGGGAAAATGGGGACAAAAGCTGATGATGTGTTCAACAAAAGATGTGGATATTTTAAAGCCTGAATTTTTAAAATTTAGAAGATACACTTTTAAAGCATCAAAGTGTCAAGTGTTCATCACAAAAATCATCTTATTTTAAAAGTAGTCTCCACTTGATGTGATCATTATAGCACATCATAATTTTGAAAACAATGAATCACAAAACAGGATAGATTTTCGAATTTTACTTACACACATACGAAGCTTCAAATAAACTCATATTTATGTGGCAAATATTTTTTCCTCACAAAATAATACATTTGCTTAAATTTTAAAAAACTATCAGTTGTCCATTGTCTATAATTTTTCAGAGGCTCATTTATAAATTGCTAGTAATCAAACTTTTTTCCAAGTCATCGGAGTGGTGTTGCTTTCTTGTAGGTGGTAAGTCAACATCAGAGCATTTCTCAGTTCATCTCAGTTCCATTATCTATTTTCCTATAACAATCTGGCCAACTTATTTTTGATGTGGAACCTATATTTTATAAATTTCCATCCATGACCCAAATTCTTGAGATATGATATTTGAAGCATTTCCTGCCGCATTTCAGTTTCCTAGCCAAAAAATAATAAGTAGAAGAAGCAGTTTCACATTGTTATAACAGAATTCCAATTCCAAGTTTCAAAAACTGATAACATTAAACAATGTAATGGTTATGTAAAGCAATAATTAACAATAGAAATTAATAGAGGAACTTCTGAGTCTTTTTGAATACATTAAGTAGAGACGGTGGAATTAATTTCTTAGTAATTTTTAAATAATAGATAAATTTTTTCTTAAATTTATGTAATTTGAAGTAGTTATTGAAAATATGAATGAATAAGATTGTAAAGCTGTTAATAAGTGCAAAACAATCCATTTAGATTGAAATATAATTATGAGATTGCACCTCTAACAATGTAATTTTATTTACTATTACAAACTCTTTTTATTCTGTTATGTATGATTTTGCCTGCATGTGGAGTGATTTCGTAGGATTGTGTGATTTAAATATCACTCATTGGAAACAATAGTGGTACACCTCAAAGTGCTCCTAAAAATCAAGGTTTTAAACTATACTAATTTTAATTGATTAATATTCAAATACTGTAACATTTGAGAAACTGATGTCATGATTATTGGTTGGTTTCTGTAATGTAAATTAATATTGTATAATTTAAAACTTATTACTTTTATTATAGAGTTGGTAGTTATAGGGGATGTGCCACTATTAATTATACCGCTTATACACCACCTCACACCAGTTGTGTAAACTATCTTTGTGCCAGTATTGTGGCAAGAAAGAGCATTCAATTTCGAATTTATATCATTGCATTTTTTAGATTTTTGAGACATGCCACTATTGTTGCCGGTGAGAAATGTATTTTCTTGTTAGATTGATTTTATTAAAATATTTTTGTCAATCAGATCATCTAATTTGTTTTATGCACATCTGTGTGAAATATGTTGTTGTAAATATTGATTTCTATTGAATGGGCTGAGTTCAGATCTGAAATAAATGTTTAAAATATTTTAAAATTTAAATTTCTTTATAGTAGTATAGTTATTCATTTTTAAATGCAAAACATGCTGTGAATATAATTTTATTACATGTATTTTACAAATTACTTTACTTAATTTTTTTCCCTTATGGATATTTAACGTTTTAGTATGATCTGAAATCATCATTGCAAAGTAATGAGATTGGGAGCTTTTAGTACATCCCAAATATTTTGTAATAAATAAAATAAAAATCATGTTGTTTTCTTCCATCATAAATTTGTTTTTTCTCTTTTCCCATATGGGTTTAAAATTTTCACTGTAATTCATTTTTCTCATTAAAATGTTGCACAGATTTTTGATTAAGTTCAAGATTCCATTTGAATTCTTAATACCTTATGTAATATAAGCTTTAAAACATAGTATATTTAACTTCAGGCAAATTTAACTTACAGGTATTAAAAATGCTTTCTGTATAAGCATACACAGAAATGTACAGGGCACATTTTAATAAAATTTATTACTAAGTATGGGGCATATACCCCATCTCGTAAGTATCGCTCTTATACTATGTTCCACTTGAGTAGACCATACAATGAAAACCTGAGAGCTGGCAGATAATAAGCTGTCTCAAATGTATAACACTGTATCAGTGTTCTACCTAAGTCAAACATTTTACAAATATTGTACAATTAAATGAGCACCACTTTATTGAGAACTTTTTCATGCCAGAACCTATTAGTCATGTTCAAACAGGGGTGGATCCAATCATTTTCATAAGGGGGAGGAGTGGTTAGGTTTAAATGGCCAGCATTATAACTTCCACGTTTAAAAATATCAGTTAAGTAGAAAGAACAAACTTTTGGCTAATTTTAGAGATCATTGTACTATGCAACTTTGTATTAAGCTACTGCTAAAAAAAGATTTCCTGTTTTAGTTCATCAAAACTTTTCCCAACTAACCTCTGGGTGATATTCTAAGCTCTATTCTCTTAAAAACTGACAATTATCCAATGAACTTGTGGGGAAAATGTGTATCCTTCATTTGCTTTTTTTTTTCTTTTTGAATATTTTAGTAAGACATGAAATACTGCCAAAATGAGTTTCACAGTTTTAAAACTTGAACATTCTAATTTGCGAGGACAGGGCAGATATCTTTTTTTTTTTTGCTACTAAAACTCTGGTAAAATTATGTTTCAATATAACATCATATTTGTTATGCGAAAATCGTTTAAATATTACCACAGGCAAAGCCATGGCGGTTAACTCTAGTAAGCTAATAAAAGGTAAAATACTTTCAAAATTTTCAGCCATTAGAAAACTCCAAAAGTATAGGTGAAAACTTTTAACACGTGGATGAAGGTTTTAAAAAATTGCCTTTTTAATTTTCTTTGGAAAACTCGCAGACAGTTTTTTACAGTGCATGGAAACGAATAATGATGTGTAAATATATACAAAATTCAAAAATAAACCTTATATAATGTTTATAAAAAGACATGAAGATAAAGCTCCTAGCATTAATCCAGCACCAAGAAAAGTAGATAAGATGGTTCCAGCCATTTCTTGCAATAAAGGATTAACAGATCTAAAATAAATATGAAAGAGTACACATTTTAGTCTAATGTAATAGTGTAATGCAAATAATAAAACATTATTAATTTCATTTTTAAATGAATGTTGGATATGTGAATTTCATTTTGTTGGGAAAACACTAAATTAGAAAAAAAAATGCTTAATTTCTACTATGCTTATTTCATAACGATAATTTGCAAAAATTAATTAATAATTAGATATTTCACTTTGAAATTGATTTTAAAATACTTACTTTATTCCAGTCATCATGGCAACAGCAATTAAATAACCATTAGAAAATCCAAGTAAAGTAATAAATACGATGTAGTAAATGTCGTCAGAAAATATTACAGGCATATAATATCTGGGATGTGCATTACATAGCATAAATAATGGAATGAAGATGATTCGCATGGAACACAGAGTCAACAAATGCATTCGATGAGTTGATGGCTAGAAATTTGAAAAGCTATTATCAATTTCTTCTTATTTTATATCTTTCATTTATATATATTGTATAGAATGCATTTTGTACCATTAAATTTAAAAAATCTTTACTGAAAGATTTCTACACGCCAGATTGCATATTAAACACTTAAGAAATGACAAAATGTGATGTTAAAACAAAAAAAAAAATACATATAATTATACATGACAACCACTTTTTGGTACTGAAAAAAATTCTTTTTTTATAGAAAAAAAATCATCAACTGAAGCTCCGTAGTTAAGTTTTAAAAGTTGTTTCTTAAACCTTAAAAGTTAAAGGATGGAAATCTGTTTCTCAATATTTTATAAAGGTGGGATTCTGTCTTCTCTTGCGAAAAGTGACACACATGATTTTTACCAATTTACTTTTAAAATATTTACTTTTCATGATAGAAAAGAAATATGAACTTTATAGCATTGCTTTTCATACTTAAAAAAAAGAATTTTAACCCTTTTCTAAGACAGTAGTTGACACCATGCTTTTAAAGAGAAGGGAAAAAGCAGAAGGTTGAAAATTATTTTTCATACATCAGTACTAATCTTATGTAAGAGCAGCAACAAATTTAAGCTAAGAAAAATCAGGGCTTTAACAAGTTATAATTTTTAAGTTATTTATGAAAAGAAATTATTCGAGAACAACATAAACTCAAGTAACTGTTTAAAAAAAATAAAGATAAGGCAAATTCAAAACTCATTGGGGCACAAAAAACATTGAAACAAGAAAAATTTGCATTAATAAAAACTCAGAACAGAATGCAATTTATTTTGACATAGTTATAATTTTACACTGTCTGCAATTAGATACTTACAATTGGCAACCACCCACCAACAGCACGGCCACAAAAGTCACTGGCATTAAACAGCAAGAAGCAAGTAACAGGAAGAAAAAGTTTACCTATTTTATAAAAAACAAAAAACGATCATGAAGCTGTCAATACAAGGTAAATTTCAGTGATACATACAATTGAGCTTGCTTAAAACGAGCTCGAAGAGAATGCAATATTTACTCAAAATAACTGAAGTGCTCATTAACAAGATTTGAGAAAAATACTTTGCACTCTTTGTTTTATGCAGTGCTAAAGAAGTTAATTATCTTTGAACTGTGCCGTGTTATTGTATTTTTGGACTATTGAGGTTTCAATTTGAAAGTCTTAAAATTTGTAATCATTGACCACCCCTTTCTTTTCAAATCACTTTAACTTGAGTTTCATCTATAATATCATTGGAAGTAGAGCATGGTTTTTTTTTTTTTTTTTTTTTTTTTTTGAGCATTGTAACCTTTTCTCCGCAAGATTAATGATTCACCTTTAACTTACGGTTGACTTCAGAATGCTCAAGGAATTTTTCAGAGAAAGCTAAGCTGGAAAGATGGATATCCACAAAAATTTTATGAATCACAAAAATATTGCTTGCTATCATAAACCTGGGCTTGCTCATTAAAAGCAGGATATGCTTCCTTAGACTTTACAGTACCATCCAATTATATATGATTTTCTTGTTACATTTGGTTTTCTGTTAAATCAGAGTTCAGTGCCAGGGTTACTCAATGGGACTGTAAGTAGCCAGTTGGGCCTACGTTTTCAGCATATTCGTTACTGAAATTAAATTTTGGGCGCAACCACAGACAGTTCCAGAAATAATTCAAGGGAAGGGTGATTAATTTTTCTAGCTTAACCCTTATTACGTTTCCTGAGTTACACACTTACATGTAAAAATACTACAGGTATTTGTGCTTCATTAAGATCTAACATCATCAAAAATCTTTTAAAACTGTATCTTTAGATATATATTCAATTTCAAAAAAAGAACATCTAACAAAGTTTCTAATGCCAACCCCTTCCCCTTAATGTAATAAGCGATGCTTTAGAATTGAGTTAATAAAAATTCACTTTCGAAAAATATTTCGGAGGAGAACCCTTACACTCCTTTCTGGGAACAAAATTAAATATCATCTAAGATTATATTTTTTTCAGTTTCAATATCAGTTGTTGCTGAAAAGTTTCTTAACTCTATTCTTCCCATGAAATACAGTTTGACTATTGATGGTATGCATGAAAAATAAATAATTTATCATTTGGTTAGACAAAAGATCAGGTCAAAACAGAATAACTATGTTCTAAACAGTCACCTCTTTTAGAACATGTTACTGAAGACAGCAATCAACTTATAAAGTAGTTGGAGATCACCAGGCCCGTCATTTAGAGGTTCAGGGGGAGGGGTCAATTGACACCCCTGGCTTTGAGAAATCAATGTATTTACATATAAGTGGTTTTGTTGTTTTCCAAATGAAATTGCGTTGTGTTTGCACTATTTGACCTCCCCTGGAAAAACTTGAAATGACGAGCTTGGAGATCACACCTTTCATCAATATTTCCAAACTTGAAGCATGATATTGTTACAAATCTTGTAAATAGTTGTTGTTTTTCCTGCAGAGCACCATTTTTGAAGAAGGAATTGCTTGGTGTCACTAGTTTTGGTTTTATCTGCCGACATGTTGCTAAAGTATCTGAAGATCTCACTTTTACCATTTGTATACCGACCCTGTAACATTTTGTAGTGTTTGCACTTCCCCTACATTTAATAAGCATGAAGACATTTTCACACTGAGTTGCAATATTGTGGGTTTTTCTTTTTGTCACTAGAACTTTCTAGAATGGATTATTTAAGTTTGTGAATGAACAGAACACTCCGGATTTTGCTGAAATGTTGTAGAAATATCCTTCCGAGTATAAATAGCTGTCCAACTGCCTTGAACGCAGTTCAGTTTTTCTCAGATTTGATTTCTGGGAGCCTCGTTTTATTCGCTCGGGCAAATGTGTTTTACTTTTGTAATTTCTTAATTACTGTTCACGTTAGATACGTGGTGCTGAGTTACTGTTGAGAGTACAGTGTACTGTTTGCTACCTAATTGCTGGATGTTTAGTAATTGTTTCCTGCTCCTATTGTAAATAAGTGTACATACTTGTAAATAAATTTCTAATTACTTCCTCAAGATTGGAATGATTATTTAAGAAAGTTGAAGGTGCTACGGACTCGTTACAATTTTGGCGCCCAAGGTGGGGCATCTTCAAGGACTTTCTTGGAATTATCTGTGACTTTGGACTTTTCTTCCTGAGGACTTTTTGACTTCGGAATTTTATGGCGATTACTTGAGCAATGGAGGAACAACTGAAACAACTCCTTGATGCGATCAACGCTGTTAAAAGTGACATGACTGCGAATCAAGAACAATTAAAAAATGACATGGCTGCGAATCAAGAACAATTAAAAAATGATCTGGCTACTAATCAAGAACAATTAAAGAGTGATTTAACCGCTAGCATAACTTCAAGTCAAGAAGAAATTAAGAGCGATCTAACGTCAATGAAAAGTATGGTGGAAACTAAATTTACCAATATGGAAAATAAAATGGAGGATGTAGAAGATCGAATCACCACAGTAGAATGCCATGTGGAAAAGATAATTAAAGAACTTGAATTGAAGTTATCAGCATCCTGCAACAACTCAAGTGACTGTGTAGCTGCAGCTGGAACTTCTCGTCCATCCATTAAACTGGCCATATTTGACGGGAAGACCTCGTGGAATATTTACAAGAAGCAGTTCCTCATCGTTGCAGAAGCAAACACCTGGGACTCTTCCACGAAAGCCTGTCCCCTTGCAGCCTCGCTGAGAGGGGATGCAGCTGACATACTACAGACCTTCCCAGAGGACAAGCACCGCGACTTCGAAGCCTTATCATCGGCCTTGGAGCTTTGCTTTGGCAAAACATGCCAAAAAGAATTCAGCCAATTCCAGCTGAAATCTCGACTCCAGAAGGCTGGAGAGACTTTGCAAGTTTTTGCAGCAGACGTTGAGAGGCTTACCCATCTCGCCTTCTCGAACTGTCCTTTGGATAGTCGCGATAGCCTGGCCCTGAACTACTTCATAGACGGAGTGCGGAGTCCAGAAATTCAGATGGCTCTCCGGATGGTGGACATTAAAGATCTTAAATCCGGTCTGGTCCAGGCAATGAAGTTTGAGGCTGCACAGCAAACATCCCGCAAGGATCGCCATTCAATCAGGGGCGTGGAAGTGAATGCCAGGATTCGAACCCAACTAGTCTCTCGGAAATTGAGCGACAAATCAAAGAGATCTCGGGAACCCTGAAGAAGATTACGGCTCGCCAAAGTAGACAACCACTGGAGTGCTGGAAATGTGGCAAAGAGGGCCACCGTACGAAGGAACTGCTAAGTCCGCCAAGAAAGAAAAACTGCTCCCAAAGTTTTCCAGATTTCCTCAAGAAGTGGCGGCTGCAACGGACTCTTCATTTACGCATATGTGAATGGCTTTCCCTGCGAAATGATTGTGGACACAAGAGTCAACTTTACCGTTATAAGGACTGATGTGGCTCGTCAATTTGGTCTCAAGATCTTATGAACACCGCCCTGCGTTACTCTCCAAACTGTGACAGGTGATAAAATCGAGGTTGAAGGAAAAGTGAACTTAGAAATAATGTTCGGGAGTGCCACTTACCATCACACGGCATTCCTCGCTGACATTACAGATCCCTTCATTCTCGGACTGGACTTTTTGAGAAAAGTCGATTTTTCTATCGATTTTAAAAATAATGAGCTGCACTCGATGAGGGAATACATAGAAATTTTCAATGCTAATAATAACTTAAAATCCGCTCATCAAATAATAGCCCAAACAAATTTATTGATTCCCTCTAGATCAGAAGTACTAATACCTGGCTCCATCAAGGAAAACAACAGCTTTAAATTCAGCCTCATTGAATATCCTAACCAGAATAATAGCCCAAAAGGAGTACTAGTGGCATCTACGCTTGTGGACCTTTCAAGGAATGCAGTTCCTGTGAGAGTCTCCAATGTAAGTGAAAGACCGAGGAATATTAAGAAAGGAGAAGTGTTGGTAACTTGTACTCTTGTAAACTGCATCATCAAAAGAATTGATTCCTCCGAGACTGTGTCTTCTGAATCCTTGACTTGGAAATTAATTGTGAGTGCACCATTATCGAAGGATCAAAGATACGCTGCAGAAAAATTGGTGGACAACTTCAAGCAGGTGTTTTCATCTACATCCGAGGATGTTGGTCGCACGAAATTAATGCAGCATAGGATCGACACTGGAGATCATCCCCCTATCAAGCAGCATCCAAGACGACTACCGTTCGCCAAGAAGAAAGAGGTTGAGATCCTCGTGAAAGAGATGCAGGAGAATGACGTCATCGAACCCTCATCCAGTCCTTGGGCATCCCCTATCGTCTTGGTCCGAAAGAAAGACGGCACCACCAGATTTTGTGTTGATTACCGACGCCTGAATGACATCAATAAGGACAGTTACCCTCTTCCACGTATCGATGACACTCTGGACACCCTTTCTGGACACAAGTGGTTTTCGACCTTGGATCTAAAGAGCAGCTACTGGCAGGTGGAGATACACCCCCACGACCGAGAGAAGACAGCGTTTACAACCGGACAAGGCTTGTGGAAGTTTAAAGTGATGCCCTTCGGCCTCTGCAATGCACCAGCCACGTTCGAGCGTCTTATGGAATCAGTGTTACGAGGACTCTCTTATGAATCCTGTCTTGTCTACTTGGACGACATCATCATCATAGGACGCAGTTTTGAGGAACATTTGGCTAATCTTAGGAATTTGCTACAAAAGCTTAAGGAAGCCAACCTGAAGTTGAACCCGTCCAAATGTAATTTGTTCCGCCGTGAGGTGAACTACCTTGGTCACATTATCTCTTCTGAGGGTGTACGAACAAATCCAGACAAGATGTCTGCAGTCAAGAATTGGAGCCGCCCCGAAAACGTCCATCAGCTGCGAAGTTTCCTGGGGCTCTGCATGTACTACAGGAAGTTTGTGAAGGGTTTTTCCAACATTGCAGGACATTGCATTTGCATAAGCTGACAGAGAGCAAACAAAAATTTGAATGGTCCAAAGTATGCGAGGATGCATTTCTACAACTGAAGGAGGCTTTGACATCAACGCCTATTCTCACTTATCCTCAGCCTGAAAAATCCTTCATACTTGACACTGATGCTAGCCACGAGATCGTTGGAGCTGTTTTTATCTCAAGAAATAGACGGTAACGAAAATGTCATTGCCTACTGGAGCAAATGCTTATCAAAGTCGGAGCAAAATTATTGTGTCACAAGAAAGGAATTGCTCGTCATAGTTAAAGCTGTAGAACATTTCTATCATTACCTCTGCGGCCGTAAATTCCTGCTCCGGACCGATCATGCCTCTTTAACCCGGCTTTTGAATTTCAATCCAGAGGGCCAGATAGCCAGGTGGATACATCGGCTCCAGGAATATGACATCGAGATTAAGCATCCAAAAGGTTTGTCATACGGTAATGCAGACTCATTATCAAGAAAACCTTGTTCTGAGAACTGCCATTATTGCTCCCGAATAGAGAAACAGTATGGGACGACAATCCCTACTGCCTGTCAAGTTACTGCTGCATCATCATCTTCAGATCCTGATCCATGGAGTGACGACCGAGTAAGAAAAGATCAGCCTGAAGACCCAGACCTAAAGCCTATCATAGAGTTAATGGAAAAAGACAGTCGGCGACCTAGTTGGCAAGACGTTTCTATCTACAGTCCTGCAACGAAAAGATACTGGGCTCTGTGGAAATCTCTCCGGTTGCGGAATGGCGTCCTGTATCAGAAATGGGAATCTGACGATGGTAAAGCATTCAAATGGCAGTCACTCCTTCCCAGATCAAGAATTCCAGACGTTCTAAAGGAATTGCACAGTAGTCCGACTGGAGGACATTTTGGTGTCTTAAAAACCCTCTGCAAGGTTCAAGAGCGCTTCTTCTGGAGCAAGGCGAAGGATGACGTTGAGAAGTGGTGCTGTTCTTGTGACGCCTGTGCTGGCCGTAAAGGACCGAAGAAAAGAAATCGCAGGAAACTACATCTTTACAACGTAGGAGCTCCTTTCAAACAAATCGGGATCGACATTCTTGGTCCTCTACCGAAAAGTACTGATGGGAACAAATACATCCTCATTTCCATTGACTATTTCACCAAATGGCCCGAAGCATATTCCGTTCCGGATCAAGAAGCTACCACTGTAGCAGAGACTCTAGTCCAGCATTGGATTTCGAGAAATGAGACACCTTTGCAGATCCATTCCGATCAGGGAAGAAACTTCATCTCTGCTGTGTTAAGGGCCTATGTAAAGTCCTCAAAATTGAGAAAACTCGAACGACACCACTACACCCACAATCGGACGGCATGGCGGAGAGATTTAACAGGACAATCCTTAATAATCTCTCGTTTATGGTCTCCAAAAATCAACAGGATTGGGACAAGAAACTTCCTCTGTTCCTGCTGGCCTACCGCAGTGTTGTCCACGAGACCACCAGATATTCCCCATCACAGATGCTCTTCGGCAGCGAGCTTCGGCTACCTTGTGATCTCGTCTTGGGTCTCCCTTCAGATGCGCCTTCATTGCCTGAGGAGTACGTCCAGGATCTCCAGGCCCGGTTAGAAGACGTTCATCACTTCGCACGGGAGCGAATCAACATCGCGATGGAGAAAATGAAAACCCGATATGACACAAGGTCTACTGACCATGACTTTGAAGAAGGTGACAAGGTATGGCTATGGAATCCCATCTGACGTAAAGGTCTATCACGCAAATTGCAGTCGCATTGGGATGGACCCTACACAGTCCTCCACCGGCTGAACGACGTCTTAGTGAGGATCCAGAAGTTATCACATTCAAAACCTGGAGTTGTACATTATGATCGGCTAGCCCCATACTATGGCCATAGTTTGTAAAGTAAATCTAAAGCTACCATGGTAATTGTTTGTAAATTTTGTAAATAACTTTAGCCTTTAATTGTATGTAATATTACTTTATCAATGTTATTGTTTCTTTCATCTTCTCAATGTTATTGTTTATCATGTATGTAATGTGTGCAGCTGCTTCCTTTCTGGGGATTGTACTGCCCGGGACGTGCAGTCCTTGGGAAGGGGGCAATGTTACAAATCTTGTAAATAGTTGTTTTTCCTGCAGAGCACCATTTTTGAAGAAGGAATTGCTTGGTGTCACTAGTTTTGGTTTTATCTGGCAACATGTTGCTAAAGTATCTGAAGATATCACTTTTACCATTTGTATACCGACCCTGTAACATTTTGTAGTTTTTGCACTTCCCCTACATTTAATAAGCATGAAGACATTTTCACACTGAGTTGCAATATTGTGGGTTTTTCTTTTTGTCACTAGAACTTTCTTAAATGGATTATTTAAGTTTGTGAATGAACAGAACACTCCGGATTTTGCTGGAATGTTGTAGAAATATCCTTCCAAGTATAAATAGCTGTCCAACTGCCTTGAACGCAGTTCAGTTTTTCTCAGATTTGATTTCTGGAAGCCTCGTTTTATTCGCTCGGGCAAATGTTTGTTTTGCTTTTGTAATTTTAATTACTGTTCACATTAGATACGTGGTGCTGAGTTACTGTTGAGAGTACAGTGTACTGTTTGCTACCTAATTGCTGGATGTTTAGCAATTATTTCCTGCTCCTATTGTAAATAAGTGTACATACTTGTAAATAAATTTATAGTTACTTCCTCAAGAGTAAAATGATCATTTAAGAAAGTTGAAGGTGCTTCGGACTCGTTACAATATTATCAGTCTCAGATTCTTGGAATTACTATTATACTTTTTTAACATGTAAAAATCTAGTTTATAATAGTGTTGTCGAAATGCATCAGGAGAAATGTTTTGCTTTCAGACATATTGATTTCATACAAAGCTGAATTTTTTTCAAACATTCAGCCATGAATTACTAAGTAAAAGTAACACATTACCATTCCATATTGTTCCTTGTGAAGAAGAGACTACTAAAACAGCCAAGGATGGAAATATACCAATAGTGATCCAAAAATCAAGAACTATAGACAATGCATATGGCCATATCTGAAAAAAAAATAATGAATAAAAAATGCATGAATGAATCACAATTACTATGATTGCTTTTGAGTTATTCACTTTATAGACACATTAAATGACCCACATTAACAATTAACAAATTTTAATTTTATCTTGTTTTTTATTTTTCTTTAATCATTTGTGATCTTCACTATATAAACAAATATTTAGAGGTTTCTTTTTCTTTTTTTGATATAGTAACCCTTTAAGAGCCATGTATTTCTTTTTAGGAGCCCCTGAATATATTTTTTTCTTTTTATGTAATTAAATTAGATGTTCTGGAATCAACATAAATTGAATAACTAAGTTCCTAATTTCACTGGTACTTTTTCCATAATTCTGTACAGTAAAGTCATCCAGTGATTTGACTAAAAGCGGAGTTTTACGTCACGGCCGATCAAAGGGACAAACCCCGAATAATTCAGCATACCAGCAAATTTGAATTTCCCAGCATCTTGATCCATCTCACTTATTTGCTGCTTGTCAGCTGATGTGGGGTAGTACAATAAAAATTGTTCAAATAAAAGGTGCAGATTTACCATCATTTCTGACAAAATTCTCCTTAGTCTTCTAAAGCAAATTGCTTTTTATTAAATCTCAAAGTCCGAAATGTAAGTCACAGTCACATTACCTCTACTTTGCAAGAGAGTATAACATTTGCCTGCTGCATACAAAGGTTGGGACTTGCACTACTTTAACACTGGTTAATAATTATGAAGGAATTTTTTTAATAGAATTACATTAATATGGCTCAGTACAGGACATGATTTTACATTTATGCGGTAATAACCTGAAAAATGCCATTTTTGGACTTAGGCTAGTCTGGCCCTCAGGTACGGAAATAATGTTTGATCAACATTTATGCTCTCTTATACATTTTTTTTAAAATTACTTGACATTAAGTTTAAAACAAATACCAAACACATAGAAGCAGACCGATCTGGCTGCAACTTGGTGCCTTTTTTCTCAGAGATGATACAAAGCAAAAATAACCTCCATATTCAACAAATGTTTAACCAGAAATTTTTCCAGGGAGCAGAGAGTGATTTTTATATTACTTACTCTTTACTGTATCCTGCTCTTCAAAAATAAATCACAAATGTTTCAAACTGTATTTCTTAAAAATTTTTAGGGGAGAGACATCCCTTCTCCAAACATCACCATCAAAGGTCATCTAAAATTGCATTTCTTGAACTTCAATGTTGAATATATTTGGGTACAGATTATCTTAAGAGCACCCTCCCTTGTATCTGAACCTAATACCTAGCAGTGTTGCTACTTCTCTGCTACCGCACGGACTCTTAAAACTACCCTCGTAGTTTTTCCTATTGAGAACAATTTTACTATTTCAATACATAAACATGAGGATTACCTGTTGTGTCACCAGTAATACTGAGATTCGAGTGTTTTCTTCAGATTCAGATACCTCCTTCAATATAGTATCTAGAAATAGAGCTTTGAATTAAACAATTCACAAAACTACTACACCAGCAAAAATTGCATTCATATGAGGACACTACTAGCAGTTTATAAGGCATAGATAGATTGCCCATGTGTAGTTTAAGAGGGGGGATAAGAAAATTTATGTTTCAAATCTTTAATTCACAGAAAAAAACCTTTTATTTTCTTCTTTTGTTTCCAAAATAATAAAAGGAAGTTAGATTTATGAAACTTTTCAGTTTCAATTTTTGATGGACTTTGAACCATTGTAAAGGAAAACATGTTTTTAGTTCCTTCAATACAAGAGGAAATTTATTATCTATATTTTTTATAGTTATAATTCTATAAGAAAAACAAATCACATTAAAATTAGAAAAATTAAAGTAACACAAGTTTTAACAATGGTCATTTACTGTAGGCTTATGCTGAAATGTTTTGAATAATATGTATGCTCTAAATTAAAAAAAAAAAAAAATGATCATAATACTCAATATCGAGAGAGGTTGCAGCCCCTCTTGGCCGTACTGCCTTCACTGATTGTGCTATAAAACAATTGGTATCATAAATGTGAGCAGCAGAGTGTGTTTAATTAAAACTTGCCGATAAATAAATTTGAGACTTTTAAAAACCTTTTAACTACTTTAAAATTTTAATTAATATCACTTACCTTTCAAACTATGGACATGATATTGGAAAAATTCCTGAAAAAAGAAAGATATAGAGTTAAAAATTGCAATCAGTTCAAATAAGTTTCATACAAAAAAAAACAAAATTTGATACATATATGTAATTTAAATACTTTCATATGATGTTTATTAGATTTTTCTATTTCACATATTGCACTAAAATCCTACTAGACTACTGTAAAAGTCGAAGGAAATGAGAAAAAAAAATCTTATTAATTTAGACAGCATAGCTGTTTCTTAACCAGCATTTTTCCTTTCTTTTTTAACTTTAATACACAGTTAAGTGTGAATTTTCTTGCATGATTTACTTTTTTGAATGAAGAGAAAACACAAAGAAACCAGACACTGAAGAAAATCCGAAGTTTGCTTGTTTTTTCCATTACTGTTCTTCTATAAAATATCTAGTTTTTAGTGAAATTGACAAATATGTAAATTAATAGCAGTTACTTACAGATTTCTGAATGGCAATATAAGACAATAAAGCCAGGAGAATAACAATATCAGCAAATGAAAAGAACATGAATGCACTTTTAGATGAATCACATTTTCCAAGAAGAGATAAAATCTGCACTACAGAAGCTAAAATTCCAGCAAAAGCCTAAAAAAGGTTCAAATATTATTTTGAAAAATTATCCTTCAAGAAAAAATTGTATATTTAATACAAAAACACAGCACATATAAATTTCATTTTTCATAATAGCTTTTTTTTCTGCGAATAATATATTTAATCTAAACATTGAAAGATTCATTTATAGGACATGACCAGCAAAGATTGTAACATGATTCAGACAATTTGCTGCACTTAGAAAGTGGTATCCGATTTAAACTTTATAGAGCAATGAAATGATTCAAGAGGGAAAATGCTACTAAAATTGCAAGTCAACAAGATAATTTTAACTAAAATTTTAAAAGCTTTAAGAATGATGCTAAATTCAAGGTTAGGAAAATTTTCAAATGATATAGTGTATAACCACTCATTAGCTGACATGCCAGAAAAGTTGAGGTTGACAAGCATGCCTGGAAATTTGCATTTTCCGGCCTGCCGTATAATTCAAGGTTCATTTTGTAACAAAGCAACAGTAAATTTCTCGCTTCAGTTTTAACCTCAAAGCAATCCACTTCAAGGAAAAATTATAACAAATTTTTGAAGTGACTTCTTTCTCAACAACAACTCAATAAATTTCAGGTCTCTTGGATAAAAAAATTGTGGTTTGATGATGCGTTATCTTGCTATTGTTCATTACTATTTCACAAAATTAAACCGTTTATTAATTCTGACTAAGTGACCTATATTGCTGTGCTAAGCTCAGAAGTAGTATCTGCAGCTAAACTCAAAATGAGAGATTACTTTTTAAAATTTCATGCATCCATGCATTTCAGTTAGATGCCACTTTTTCAGAAATATTATTTCAATTATTTTCCATCCATAAATGACCAACAAACACTGTATTAAGGTGTTATATATTACAAAGAATGACCTAGTGACAATAATTTAATTTTGATAAAAAGTGCAGATAAGATTTCTGTAAGGTTCTCGGCAGGTAAGAGCTTATTTTTAAGTATATGGATAACATAATGAGATGAAAACTACCTGTCCAAGAACAAGAATATGCATATATTTAGCAGGCAGCAGAGATGCAATTCCAGATATCCCAGCTTGAAAAATGGCACTTGTAACTAAGAAAAGAGAAACACTGCTACATCTGTACAGAATTTCTTTGTGTAAATTTCAAAATAAATACAAGTGTTTAAAACACTTATTTTCATTAAAATTTTGTCAATCAATAGCAATAGTATTTTGCATTTGCAGATGACATTGCTACAGTCGTCCAGACCACTTGGGCTATCAAAAAGGATTTCCTTTGGATAAAGAAGCAAGGAAGATGCACCTTTCAATCAACCAAAGTAAAACCAAATACATGACAGGTCACATCAGGACAATGATACTGATCCGTTAGCCTATTGTTTTATAAAATAGCACAAATCGAAAAGCACAATTAATGAAAATGATACAAATTTGAAACCTAATAATTAGAAATTAATCTTAGAAAAAGTTGCATTTAATAAATAAAGCATTAAGTAATGATAAACTATATATACTGTAAAATCCTGAAAATAACCCCCCCCCCCCCTATTTTCAAAACTAAACTGATAAATTTCAGGCGGGGAGGTTATAATCGAGATTTTTTATACAGTATATTCAGAATGAGAGAAATTTCACTTTTTTCCAAAAAAGGGGAGGGGGGTTATAATCAATGTGGGGGTTACTTTCGGGATTTTACGGTATATTGGTTTGTAATTTTCTTTCCTTTTCTATATTTTTCCATATTGTTAGAATTTTCTTTTATCATTTTGAAATGGTTATGGCCAGCGAGAATCATTTTCGTATAAAGTGTGGAACTTCAATAGAAAACGGTTAGGCACTACTGCCTTAAAACATTGCAAAGTTTCATGACTCAGTCAAAAGGCAAAAAATACTAGAACAAATGTTTTTTTTAATGACTATGCAAATCTTTGACAGCTTGTTATTATTTTATATTTTGATTTTACAATTTTTACTTTACAACATAAATCTTTGACCAAACATTGATTCTTGTCACAAAATCCAAATTCTAGTAGGAGGATACCTTGAACTTTAATATCTCTTTAGATTTTGGTTGAAATGCTTCAAAAATCTTGGGTTCTATTTTTTTTTTTTTTTTTATGTTTGTGATTTCCCTAAATATGAATGGGAGGAAATAGGGATCGTATAAAAAGTTAAATTTTATCTTTTTCCACTTCCTATATTTTTTTTTTGCTTCAAACTTTCAATATCTTAACCCTGCATCTTAGTTTGACCATTTTTGTTACTGGAAGTATGTAACTAAGAATAACGAATGCAAAAATGGAGTTTTTGCAAATTAAATGGAGGCATGCTGTACAAATTCATATTAAAAATTCATACTTACTTGCAACAAGAATTATTATGATGATTGTGATAGTGAAAAACCATGTTTGCCCTGAAAGAATACAGTATTTCATTTAAATAACTATGCACAACAAATTTAATACAACAATGGGAACAAGTAAAACACAAAATTTTAATGCAACTGATAGTTTTAGGACTAAAACGTTCAAAAGTAATATTATAGTCGATTTCAAAAAAAGAATAAAATACTTACAGCCATCAGTATTTATCTCCACAAATGATGTGACAATCATAAATAAAATCAACATAGCTACTAATGAAGCCACAACACGAAATAATTTAGAAAACCTAAAAAAAAAAAGAAGAAAATTGCTTAATTTATTACAACAAAAGATATGATATTTTTACTTTAACTAAACTGTTCAGTTTAGTTCAGTTAAACTTTTCAATTTTAAAATATGTTATTTCGGAGAAAAAAAAAGAAATTTATTTTAGAGTTTAAACTTTTTTGTTATGCACTTGAGACCATGCAAAAACAAAATAGGTTTTTGCTGTTTGCTTCATAAAAAATAAACTCAAAGTATAGGCATTTAAATTACTTAATTTGATATTCACTAATTAAACCTACACTGCACGATTTTTTATATTTCTATGAAAAAATCATGTTACCTTTTAATAGCCCTGAGTTCAGGAAAAATGAAGAAAAAATTAATCTTAAAAATTTGCACCAAAAATGATGTTTTAAGTGTTTGTTTCACATATGGCACAAAGCACATAGTATATGCTTATACTGATAAGTACAATAACCTACAATGTGTTTTGTGCCATAAGTGGAACTAACAAATTTTGCCACTAAGTACAGCATATAAATTTAAACATTTTTAGAACAAAGCAAATAATGATTAAGCACCAAGGGCGGATCCAGCTTCTGGCTAAGGAGGGGGTCATTTTCGGAAAGGGAAATTTTTGAGAAAAAATGGGGGGCTTTGACAATTATTTTGTAATATAAGTACCAAAAATGCAATTTTTTGCTATATTTTGTCGGTTAAGGGGGTCATGACCCCTCTACACCCCCCTCTGGATCCGCACCTGTTAAGCACACATCTTACTGTAATGCAGACACTCTATTTCTCAAAAGCAAGAACTGTAATACCTAGACTAGTACAACTAACTAGTGCATAAAAATCACACTAAACTGTTATAGCAATGTTCCAGAAGGAACACAAAGCTCAGTTTAACTGCATTTAAATAGCATAGGAATCTATGAGGGTTTTTTTGGTTTGTGCCAGTTCAGGCACACCATGCAGTGAAGGGTTAAAAAGTTTAATAATCTTTACTTCACAGATCTATTTTCAGAAAACTTGAAACATTACGTATTATACAGACAATCCTTATTACAACAAACTCCAAGGAAAGTTAAAATCAGTTTGTTATAACCGTAGTTCGTCTTACCTGAAGGACAAAATACTACTAACTAGTGGTGCAGCATTGATGTTGATAGTTTTGCAAAATATCAGTTTTTGTTAAAAAGCTGACATTTTTCCTATTGATGTTTGAGGGCTGATATTTTTTCAAACACCAATGTTTTTTTGTTCAATGTTACTTTTTGCGTTTTTTTTTTTTTTTTTTTAATAAAAATATTCTTGAAAAATGTGAATATATTTAGTTTGCAGTTATCATGAAAACTTTATTATTAATAGCTATTGCCAAATCTATTCCATTGAAAAGAATATTTATTCTATTATTATTTGAAACAGTAAACTTGTACTAGAGAAAGATAAACAATCCTTTTTCCAGCTCATTGTTAAAAATATGGAATGTTTCTTAAGTTTCCCTCAAACATAAACGTTTTTTATTATAATTTTGCTCTAAGATATCTAAAAACCTATAATACTATCCCTCGCTTTTAATAAGCCGTAGGTTTAAAAAACTAATTTTACTTTGAATGTGTGCTTAGTACGTTTTTTAAGTCATTATAAATATTTATAATCTTAGAATATAATTTGAGCTTGAAATATAAGTTATACAATGCTTCCAAGCAATTCCGAAGAAAGAAATAATGCTAGAACAATACTTTATTTTGTATTATACTTCCCTTTCTCTTCATCACTTTCTTTTTCTTCCTTATTTTTTTGTTTCTATATGTACAATGTACATGTTATTAAACTATAAAACATCTTACAAATTTCTGTACACTAATTGATTCACATTAGTTATTAAATAACTTACTTTCAATTTTTGTAGTATATTCAGATTTATTAAATTATCATTATATTTATTAGATTTTCTATGACTGTTCAAAAACCTTCTTGATTTATGACTGTGAACTTAGTTCTAGTGAATAAAATATAATAATATCTAGTGAATAACTTCTAAACTAAAATATAGATAAAAAATATAGAACTAGTGTATACATTTTTGGATTATTTTGGAGGCCACAATGATTAATTTACATAAGTTTTTAATTAATTTTCAAAGGAAACAAATTAATTTAGTAACATTTCTAGTCAGAAAGTTAGGATATTAAAGCAAAAAGCAATATTATTAATTTAAGCTTACCTGTTACCAAATAATGTACACAAAACAAGAAACGTGACATAAGGCACATTATTGGAAACTGTTATATAACTTGTAAATGCAGCTTGAAGGGAAGTTTTGTTGCGATTATCAATACAGTGGTCATTGACAGTATCACGAAACTTATACAACCAATACTAGAAAAGTTAAAAGAATAAATGAATTTTCATTCTTCTACAAGCAAACTATTAAAACATGCAATAAAATAAAATCTAACTAGAAAGAGAGATCAGATAGAATCTTACATCATTTGCTGTAATGAAAAAATTCCAAGGTAGTAAAGTAGCAATTCCAAAAAGACCAAATATCACATATACTAGGTTATATCTGAAACATCAAATTATTTACGTTGGAGAAAAATAAAAAACAAAACAATTAACATTTGAAATTATGAACAAAACAAATTATTGTGGGTCTAATAAATAATGCTGCCTTATTAGAAAATAGAAACAATTGTGAGATATAACTAAACAATTTTCATCTCAAGTTATACTCACAAATACAGAAATGACAAAAAGCAACAGGCTCTGGGCTCCAGTGGCATATATATGTTTGAATTTTGGAGGGGGCCGATGTAATCAAGCATAGCCAAACTTATTTCAGTTTCGTTAGGGAAAGGGTTGTGGTTCGGGAACCCCCTACTGGAAATGTTATATGTCCTGAAAATATATTTTAGGCTATCTTTAATGAGGTGAGGATAAAAGTATGGATCCACAAGCTGCCCCCACAAATTTTGTGAAAGTTATGTTTTAAACTAGCAATTTTAGGCTATAATTCGTTGAAAGAAAATGAGGAGGTAGGGTGCTCTCTCTTAGAAAAATTTGAAAATTTAAGTAATAGAAATGGGTTTAAGGACTCTCCTAGAATTTGGTCGGCGTTAAGGTTCTTAACTGCAATTTTAAATTATCTCTGTTGATATTTAGCAAAAGGGGGAGGAATGTGGGACATTTTCTTTCTAAAAACATATTTTCAAATTATTTCGAAACAAGTTTCTTTGATTTAGGGAGGGGTACAGGCCCCCTGGGCCCACCCCTTACATACGCCTTCGCTGCGCTAAACTAGCCTGATCCAAGGCAATTATCATTCCCCAGTGAAGATCAATGAACCTCTTAAAACTGCCTAATTTGCCCTTTACGAATTCTTCCCATAAGCTACTCCAAGCGCCTGTAGCCCTACTCAAGTGGTAATTTTTCCTAATCTCCGAACCAGAGATTTGAGTGGCTCAAAACCATACGACCTGTTGTCCTGATTTCCATGCCATTTAACACCCTTCACATTCATAAATTTTAAACAACTAAATCATGACTCTACTTCAATTCATTTTCGCTGATGCTAAGCATATTAAGCCTGTAAAGTCTGATAACATAATCTGAAAGTTCCCTTAGTAGCCTTTCTTTGAACCCGTTACAATAAAGAAATATCTTTCTTCAAGTAAGGCAACAAAAACTTAACAGCATGACACTAAAAATGAGAATTTACCAAACATCTGTTAAAGGCAAAAGAATTCTATTAGAATTGTTGGGCTTAATCTATCGATAAACACAAATATTTTATTTGCTTTGTTACTAAACTTGAGTTTATTATGACTGGTCAAACATAAAATGGTGCTCCTCTAACTTACCCCCCCTTGGCGATATTTGAAAAAAATCGCCAATCATACGGCGATACATTTTTGTGTATGGTACAATGATGACGTTATTGGATGATTTGGAATGAGCTATGGTACTGGCAACCCTTCAACTACGTCATTTTAACTTGTTTGTGAATCCTCTATGAATGCAGTAGAATGTTTAAAATCTGAACACATTCCCATGAAAGATTAAAAAAACATTTATTTTCTGCTCATTAAACAATGTGAGTTAATTTTTAATAAAAATGTAATTACAGTAATATTGTGAAAAATGGATGTGTTTAGTACAAATCACTTACTTAAATGAAATAGTATATTTTAGTAGACGCTATTTTCTTGGACATTTTAGAATATCCAAACCAATTGAGGTACAGATTAGTTCGGATTTTTGATAGTTGTTGTGCAATAATAAATTTTATTTTAAAGTTAAAAAAATTGACTTAAAATAAAGCTAGGAAGAACGAAGAATCTTACTTATCCCGTGGTGAAGGTTGGACGTAAACATCAGTCGACTGGCTGGACCCTACAGAGCTTGCCTCTTCACTGATGTCATAATTGCTGTCAATGAAGTGACGACCAGTGATGGAATTCAACTCGCTGCGACTAATCGATGTGGAAAGCGTCGAGTAATCAAATTGAATGTTGGACATCATAACCCAATACGCATTTATTA
>JAXGGA010009604.1:0-50707 GCA_038373865.1 Uloborus plumipes
GTTGACCCGGCCACTCGTTACTGTGGCTAAGGTATGGGTCAAACTGTAATGTTTCAATAGAAACGAAAAACTTTACTTCCGTTATAGAGATCAACTTTATATAAATATGAATTTGAAGACAAAATATGGAAACAATCGAACAAAAATTTCCTAAGTTTGCTAGAAACAAAAAATCAACCAAAAATGTAGCACTTTTGGTTTATTTTTTAATGTAACATTTTTTATTTTTAATAATGTAGGTAGGGTGGATAATTAACCAATATTATTTGTTATTTTTTGAATTATAAGCATTTTTAATTTCAGTTTATCTCAAAACTAATTGGTGCACTATATTCTTTGTTAATCTGTATCTTGTAAACAAAAATAGATTGGACGGTTTTCCCACACGGGAGCAAGCGACCTATAGTTGCCCATGGAAAAAACATGGATTTTCTAAATCTAAACTGCAAATTGACATTGTTTGTCCTTGGGACTTATTAATGGACATGGCGAAAGCTAAACGAATGGGAAACTGTAGCCTTTTGAAGGGTATTGAAGATTCTGACGGTGTCATTGGGATACGTGGCAACAGAACTACTTTATCTTTAAACTTGCTAGTCAAAATGATTGCCTCAATAATGTTAACGGCGATTTTTTTTTTTTTTTTTTGATAACTAAACGCGTACCATTGCATAATCTCGGTGGATTTAAATAACCTAGAAGAACTATGGGTGAACCAATTTTTAACCGCAGATTATGTGGTGGCATTCCGGGTATGTTTAAAGAATTTTAGCCAAGAATACAGAAAAGCTGGTAGCCAAATAGATAATTTGCAATAAAAAATATATTGCGGTCCTACATTGAGATAAAAACTATTCTATCATTTAAGTTGGACAAAACTGAAACTGCGTGCAAAATTTGGTTAAAATCGGTTTAGTAGCTGAGGAGTCCATTGGGCCCAAACACAGGAACACGTAATTTTTATATATTATAAGAAAGATTATTACTTGTTTACTGCGCTCCAGAAGCTGCCAGAACGCATTTTTTATGTCGCTCAGCCATGGAGGTGTCAAAAAAGGCTTAGCCAAGAACACAGAAAAGCTGGTAGCTAAATACATAATTTGCAAAAAAAAATATATTGCGGTCCTTAATTGAGATAAAAACTATCCTATCATTTAAGTTGGACCAAACTGAAACTGCTTGTAAAATTTGATTAAAATCGGTTCAGTAGCTGAGGATTCCATTGGCCACAAACACAGGGACACGTAATTTTTATATATTAAAATGTGTTCATATACTAACAAATTTTGTGCTGCAGTGCACATGTATACCAAAAATAAGACGTGTGTATATCTATATATCAGAATTCGCTATAAGCAGATATCATTGCTGCAATTTTGCTGCTACATCAAGAATTAACTTGATATGATGACGCATCGCAAACTAAACATAATTGAAGAAGTCACAGCAACTTATTTTTACTTTTTACAACAGCAAATAAATGTTTTACTTGAGGTCTTAAATTACGAACATTTTCAATTAAAGAAATGAGAGTCCTTTAAAAATGTAGCCGTTTTTTCGGCATAATGAAAAGGTTGAGCACAAGTGGAAGAAAGAAGTAACAATACAATGGTTCAAAATACAAAACACTTTGATATTTAAATAAAACTGATATTTTTACATTAAGATAAAAATGCTCGTTAGTGAAAATAAACATAGAAGACACGAATAACAAGTAAAAATATGTCATTTACAAAAAAAAAAAAAAAAAAAGTTGAAAAGATAATATTTTCAATTAAGAAATTTGATCTTTCTCTTTTTCTTGTAGCACTTAACTCTATGAGTTCAGAATAATAATTTTTAATTGTTTTCTCTTTGATAAAAAATTGTATTGAAAGCGCCTTTTTCAACAAAAGAAAATGTGTAGTTAATTGCAAAAAAAACTGAAACATGATAATTTGTTTAAGAACATCCAGAAATGAGTATTTTTTAATCTGTAAGAGCCATTCTTCAGTATATGTTTTTTTAACATACAAGTGTTACGTTAAATTTGTTTGTGTATTCTCCATGCACCAACTCCTTTGTATTTACTGCTTTGTATACACCGCAATGACATACTTTTATTTGTGTGTAACACAGATAGAAGTTAAAAGTTTAACTAAGTTAGAATTTTATAAATGGTTAAATAGAAGGAAATCGGCATAAAGGGAACTTTTATCATAGATGGATCAAACTATCTGAACAAGATAGGATCTACCGACGGATCAATTTTCGATTGATTTCCCCAGTTATTTCCTGAGATATAGAATAACCCATAGCGCAAAATAAAGTTCGATTGCTCCACCTCCCTTGATGGAATTGGTCCCCCAATCTTATGGTCACCAGTTCACACGGGGGAACATATGTGCTTGATTTTATGCGATAGTTTTTGCTCTAGAGCGCCCCCCGTCCCTCCCCAAAATGGTACCCCATATACAGCACACACATACGCACACACACATTTTCCAAAAATTGGTCAAAATGCACTCTGCTCACCTAAAAACGTACAAATCCGTCGATATACGAAATTTTGAAAATTTTCGCGCATCCGATAATTTGTTCTATATATTAGACATAGAAGAAAGTAAAAACGGAACAAGGCTTCACACATGTTCGTAAGGCATGTTATATCCAACAATCAAAATCAATACTTTTACCCTTCCGATTTTCATCTTTTGTTTGAATGAAAATCTGATTCGGAGGACAAGTGAATTAACAATGTATACACGTAACTCAGGCCACGTGTTCCACAGCCACAAAATAGGGGCTATAAAACCTTAAAAATTTAATGCCGCCTCTGTGTGCTGAGATTACAAAAGCGATTTCCTAGCTGCTTTCAATGCTTAGATGTATGGGGAAAGTATATTTTTCGTGTAGAGATTTTTTGCCAAACTTTGCAGAATGTTATACAGTAGATCTTTACAGTAATTAAATTGCGGCTAGGCATTATAGCAGATATCCTTATGAAAGTTAGGTCATGTGGGGTAAAATAGGTCCAAAAATAGAAATTTTATTACCAAGCTTTTACAGCAAAAATCACATTAATTCAACTAGTAAATTAAATACTAAGGATATGCAAATAGATATTCCTTATCACATTTAAAACGAAATATCTGGGAAGAAATGAGATAATTATACTGATTAACAAGTTATTAAACGTTTTGTCAATGACTAATTTTCCCCATAGCGTGGGGGTAAAATAGGTCACTAGTAATTAAGGTTATGCTTTAAAGGCTTTAACTTCATTCTTTACTAAATAGCAATTTCGTACCTTTATTCATTAATGAGAAAAAAAATTAGTATACAAACATTTCTACAAGGTACGAGTAATATTGTCTACTGGATTTATGTCAGGCATGAATCACTCACTGTTGGGATGCATCAAACTTCAAAACATTTCCTCTCTACGAAAAAACTTGCATTGTATTTTTAAATTTCATCATCATTGTTCATTTTCCTATATCATAGGAACGAATGATTGCAGGAAAGTAGACCTTTTTGTTGTTTATCTCTAAAACGTAACAAGTATGCACTATCCAACTTATTTAGGTTAGCTATAAATGCACTTTGGATTAAGTATTGATCTCTTTCAAATATAAGGTACATTTGCTATTTATTTATTTAGTTTTCTGCATGTGTGTCTTTCTTCAAAGACAGTATTAATTAATTTATTACCCCTTTGGACTTTTTCTGTTTCATATCTTTCTAAATTTGTCGAGCACCAGTTTCATTCTGCATATGTGTACTTTTCTCTTCTGGCATCTTTCCGAACTTTTTTCTTATTTTTTGTTATTAATGTAAATGATACTGTGCTTATAATACATGCTTTTATACTCTGAAAAATATAAGTCGTATTTGACCCGCTTTGTTCCAATATCGAAGACACAGCCTCACTTGTTGTTGAAATCTTAGATGTTGATACCGATCCTCCATTTACCTTATTTGTAATCAGGTCTTTAGAACGGCTTTTCAGGATATGGTTCCCCAAATTGCTTTGTTTGGAAAATACAAGCCACTTTTGCTGTGCCACCGGACATCATTTCCTGAAGAAAGTTCTTCAAATAGAAGCTACGCCCTTAATTTCGAATTTTTTATTCAATTATATTTTTTAGCACTATAAATTTATATATTTATGTATTAAAATAATGGCAAAGTAACATAATATTTTATTTTTAAATTAGTGCACACACACACACATGAAAATGAAAAATTGTAAGCAAACATTGTGTTTTTCCACATAGAATATGCTAGGCACCTAACTTACTGCAAAACATGACCTATTTTGCCTTACACATTTTTTTCACCCTAAAAATTATTATTATTGTTATTATTATTATTATTTTTTGCTGTTTTAACTTCCTCATTTTAGAAAATTATTCTTGAAAATGTATTTTATGCAGTAGGTTTAGAAATTAGTGGGCATTTGCATTTAATTTTCTCTAAATAAAAAATCCTTATATCAAACCTAGTCAATGTTTTATTAAAAAAAAACATTAAATGGCTAATATCTGTAACTTTAAAGTAGAAGTTCACCTTCTTTTGCCCTCAAAATGATGCCTAATGTCAATAATACTTAAAAGTGGAAACGGAGAAAGACAAAATTATTTCACAGTTTAAAAAATATATTAAAATTACCCCACCTGACCATACTCTTGTTAGTCTCATAAAACTGTTTCTTAAAGATAAGTATAATCATTATAAGAAGAAGCAGCAGAATAAAAATACACATCGAAATTACTATTTGATACTTAACGTTAGATTCTTAAAAATGGTATATATTGCATTAAACAATTTCTAAAAGCAAAAATATTCAATACCCACAAACTGTATGCAACCTTAGTAAAATTAAATATTGTTTAGAGCCAATGTTTGAAGCATGATGCGATAAACCAATAAAATTTTCCAATACCCCGCTTTCATCTGTATGTAAAAAAACAAAAGTTCGACGTTTGATACACATCATAAAGATCTCCAATAACTCGAGTATACTTTGGGAATGTAAACATTTTTAGACAAAATAAAAGTATTTCAATATAACCTTTATATATATTTTGTTTTGGGAAAAATCAATATGAACGCGTAGGTGGACGTTGAAAATAGCGAATTTAAGATATTAGGTGCAAAAATGGTCCTTCTTTAATGAATACTTAGACTAATGACTTTTTCTCTTTTTTTTCCTTATAACCAACAGTGTTTGCTGAAAAAGAATGTTTAAAAGGGGAAAAAAGGTTTTTCTTTTTGAATTTCAGGTAAAATGTGAAATTTATTATGCATGTAACAATTACATCAAACACAAATGTAGAAAATAACGTATATAACTTTTAAAAAAAATTAACTCAGAAAAAACGTGGTCTTTAACCTAACAAATCTTAAAACCAGTGATAGAAAATTCAAGATCAATAAATATTTGTTGTTTAAAATAAACTGTAATCTTACTAAAGTTTCACTTGCGAACGTTTATGGAGGATGAAGTCAAACAACAAAAAAAACTGAACAGAGAATTTGTACTCACAAAATTAATTAAAGACATGAAGCAGTGTTGCAGAGTAACTTCAAATAGTAATGTGAATATTGAAATAAATTTTAAAAAAATATTGCATATTTTCGCATAAAGCTTTGCCACTAAAAAGATTTCATATTTCTTTGTGAATTTACGTGCTTAAGTGTTTAAGTGTAATCCAATGGATTTTCTCATGTGCATGGTTGTTGATCAACATGTTTTTATCGTCAAGCAACATTCTGCAATAAAACAATTAAACGGCAATGGGCCACTCATTGGTATAGGTTTCCTCCTACTTGCAGTTTAGTCAGCAAAAAAAAAACAACATTTTCAATTTATTTCAAAAAAAAAAAAAAAATCACTTGTTTTTTTTTTCTTGTTGTATTAACGATAATTACGAAACACTTTATGCAAAATACCAAAGAAACTGTAGTTAAAGAATTATTTAAGTGGATTTATTGCATTGAAAAAGTCAATTATTCATGGATTATATATATCAATACATAAAATACATGTCAAGCCATTAAAATTTTAAAAAACATCTGTTATCTAAAATTCTAATTAAAACGCATGAATTTTGTTCAAAATATGATGTAAAGCTGTCTATGTTGCACTTTTTAACTGTGAAATGTAAATCAGTGTTATACACTGCTATGCAAAAGTTTAGACAAGTGGCAAATATGTGAATAAAAAGAGAACTATTCATCGAAATGCTTCCAAATTTCTACTGCAGTACACAATATGGTCCCAAATACGTGTTTGGAGTTCTTAAAACTATAACTGGAACCAAATTTTGGATAATACAAAAGACACTTTTTTTACATTGTTGCTAAAGTTTAGACAATAGTCAGATTTTATGCAAATATCCCTTGAAATGTGATTGGTGGAGGAAATGCGGACTTTATTATTCATTTATAAAGTGCAGAGATTGCTGAATAAATAACCAAAATCTCAAAAGCTCTGTAGTTCTCGTGTAAAGAAGATGAGAAAGCTCGGAAGCCGAAACTTGAAAATGAACCTACTTTATTATTTTTTTGTCTTTTAAATCGGCTCTAGTATGGTAGTACGTTGTTTTTTACTTTGTGGAGAGCAAATTCAGACATGCGTATCAATCAAAAGACCAAGAAAAAAATATATTTCTTAAAGATGAAGGAATTGAAAAAAACGGCTCGAACAGACGATTTGCCCCTTAATCCTACAAAACTTCAACTTGGGTCAAAAACAGCACGTGACAGCATAAGTAGATGAACAACTAAATCGAAATGCATAAAAAAAACAAAGAATTGTGCTTGAGCCTTTTCGGACAGATTGTCCCAAATAAGCCAGATTTTATTGGTAAAAGCAGCACAGCATATGATCATTGGATATTTCTCAAGTCCCGCAAAAAGAATTATAATCCATCTAGGCTATCCCAATTTTAATAATTTTTATCAAAGAAAGTACCTTTCATTTTTTAGTAGCGATGGTACATATGCTGAATTTTAACATTAAAATCTGGCTTATTTGGGACACTCTCTCCGAAAAGGCTCATTATAATTCTTTGCTTTTTTTCATGCATTACGATTCAGTTGTTCATTTACTTATGCTGTCACATGCTGTTTTTAACCCAAGTTGAAGTTTTGTAGGATTAAGGGACGAATAGTCAGTCTGAACCGTTTTTGCAATTCCTTCATCATTAAGAAATCTAATTTTCCTTAGATTTTTTGATCGATACGTATGTCTGAATTTGCTCTCCACAAAGTAAAAAACAATGTACTACCATACTAGAGCCGATTTAAAAGATAAAAAAATAATAAAGTAGGTTCCTTTTCAAATTTCGGCTTTCAAACTTTCTCATCTTCTTTACACGAGACATAAAGAGCTTCTGAGATTTTGATTTTTTATCCAGCAATCTCTGCACTTTATAGATGAATAACACAGCCCCGCATTTCCTCCACCAATCACATTTCAAAGGATATTTGCATGAAATCTGACTATTGTCTAAACTTTTGCAACAATGTAAAAAAATGTCTCTTGTAATATCCAAAATTTCGGAACAGGACATATCCGCCGCAAATTTTATCCTTCTTTTTTCCGCATGGGACATTTCCGCCGCGACTCTTATTCCCCCTCTGACTGACGCAGGACAAATCCGCCGCACCATTTCCAAGGGTGAGAAAGGGGTTACTGGTTTAAAATTTTCATTTTTGGCGACACATCTTCATTTGGCGACAAAGGCCAAATAAAAAAAAGCGGAATTTATTCCCAGACTATTTATATTAGGGGGGAAATCGCAAAGAAGTCCAAAAAAAAAAAAAGAAAAAAACACACAATGCAGTGTGAATCAATTTATACTTCGCCAATTTTAGTTCGCCAAATATTACACTCTACCAGCTCAATCGGCGGATTTGTCCTGTCGTACAGAAACGGCGGGGAGAGACGCGGCGGAAATGTCTCATGAGGGGGATGATAGAGATAAATTTTGCGGCGGAAATGTCCTACGTTGCGGCGGAAATGTCCTGTGCCCCAAAATTTGATTCCAATTATAGATTTAAGAACTCCAGACACGTATTTGGGACCAAATCGTGTACCTGCCGTACACATTTGAAAGCACTTCATTGAATAGTTTTCTTTTTATTCACATATTTGCATTTTGTCTACACTTTTGCATCGCAGTGTATCAAACCGACGGGAATAATAATGTCATAATCAAAGAAAGCAATTTAAATTGCATTGTAGAGCAATGTTAATCATTGTAGAGCAATGTTTCATCACACAAGCATGTTAACTAAACGTGTGATGAAAAATCAAATTTAAAGTTAAATTGAAGCTGTAATATATTGCAGGATGCAAAGATAAAGAATGTAAAAATAAAGAAAGATAAAGAAAAGAGGAAAAAAAATTTGAAAAGCCAGCAGTGCAAAACACGTATGGTACTACTCAAGATGTAATTGTATTTCTTTTTTGAAAGTTATAGATCGAAAAATCTGAAATATTTCAGTTGCAGAAGTCTAAATGGAAACACTGATGCACGTTTTATTTTTATCTCTTTACTGACAAGAATTAAAAAATGGAAACATGTCTTGAAATTACGGAACAAACTAATTAGAATATAAAGAAGGAAAAATTTCAGTAAAAATGTGATCAGCTTCAAAGAAGAATCCGCACGACTGATAAAATTGAAAAATATTTTAATCATTCTGAAAACAAGACAAATAATTAATTAATTCCTAATACGTGTTTCGTTCTTCACAAAAGTAGATATGTCAAGATTAGCAAGTAAAAGTGTAGCTGTGATTTCTCTTCCTAAATATTTCTTTTAAGAAAAATAAATTTTTATCAAATCCTAGACAGAAGACAGCAATATACAAGCAAGCAAAGAGAATCTATTTTTAAAAAGCTTTCCACATGATGAAAATAAAAGCCTTTTTGAGATGGAGAAATTTTTATTTTCTGTAGTGCTTTTATTTTGTTTGAATGTTTTGAATATTCGCTGTTACATGGTTACATGTTATATATAATGTATGCATTTTGTGAATAAAATCCAGAAAATAACCATGTTTTAATGTGGAACATCGGATTGTGAATTGGGAAAGGAGGAATGACCATTGACCAACTCATTGTTCAGAAACTCCCGGAATTGGATGTTACTCCCGATGAAATCTTGTAGATAATTTTGACCGATACCCAAAGGGATGTGACACCGGAATTTTCAATTGTAGAAAATCATTGTTAAACTACTCTGTCGCACGTATGCGTTGCAAGGGTAGTTGCAACAACTGTGTCGAAACATTAGTATATGACGCAGGTGACGACGATGACACCAATGTACTAAACATTTCTTAGAACAACTTTTCCACTGCTAGTGGTTCCGGTTCAGAAGAAAACCAAGATGTCACCTTAAAAGATTAGATTTTGGTTTTCTAATTACTGTCAGTCCATATTCCATGTAAATATTTTCAAAATGTGATTAGTAATAATAATAAAAACTAGAATTACAAAAGGATGTTGCGTGTCAATTGCATTTACATTATTACTAAGATTAAAATGTTAATTATCATGATATAGCGTCATCATGCTCATTTCAATAACAACAATAGAATTGAATGCAGAAGTTGTAAATTCATAGTCTTTGATTGCTTGTCAGTTAGGTGTCGTGGTGGTTGGGATATGGCTTCGGATGCATTTGGTATCAGGCTTGATTCCGCAGTTCAAGTGTTCAGCCGTTAAATTTTCGAGACGCAAAATACCGTCAGGGTCCATGTCGCATAATTGCGGCATATTACAGATCCCTTGAGTGCTTATTTGAAAATAATAAGGTTTTTTTTTTTCAAACATTATCGATTTTCAAGAACGTATTTTTCGAAAACCATTTAAAATGTGATAAATATGTATAAAAGCAATTTCACAGCAAATTTATTTAACTCTTTTTTTCATTTGGGAACGCATTTTTTCTTCGATTTCCGACATATAATCGAAAACCAAAAAATATGCTCCCACCCCCTCCCACATTTAGCTAACCCCCAGTGTCGGGGAATTTCAGTATGTTTACCTACGGGTCATTCCACGTCAAGTATCCAAAATCTGAGAAAAAATTTACCTTACATTTTTGTATTTCTTTCAAATTTGGCTCATCATTTGTACCCCTTGAGGTAATTAAAAGTCTCAATTTTTAGATTTTTATCTCTATTATTTTTTCATTTATGAGACTTTGAACTTTGGAAAATCCCTCGTTTTTCCATGGATAAGGGAAGATAAAATGGACCATAACTCAGCATCAAATATAGATAGAACAATTTGGTAAATGTCAATTTGGTAATTTTAAAGTAAGTTAGTTGCCGCTTAATCTGATATGCAACATGACTAATTTGATAAAAATTTTCTTTTTCAAAAAATGAAATTTAAATTTAAAATTTAAATTTCTCAAAAAACATATAATGATTTTTTTTCAAAAAATTTTCAAAAATTCTTGTGTATTTTATCTATGTTTGTACAAATTTTTAGATTGGGATCTCAATGGGATCATATTTTTTTGAATTTTTGAATAAAACTGTATAGGAAAAAAAATGATATTTTTTATATTCTATTTATTTAAATACTAAATTTTCTGGCTTGTGATGGTCTAAAAAGTAGTAAATAAACATGAATAAGTTTAAAGTGAGCTGGCATGAGCTTATAGATTTGTCAGGTTCATCCCCCCTCCCTCCCCTGCTCAACCACTCTTTTTTGTTTTTTTTCAAAACTGTTCAAAATGTTTAAAAAAAAAAAAACTCTTTGATACAAAATGAATAGTAAACTTATTTAAAGTTGTTAAATCGGCTCCCTTATAACTAGACGAAGTATCCCCTTCCCACCCAAATATACCATTCACACTATACTAATATGACGTCCAACCTCGGGATTGAATTGAGGACGAAGTGTTTCTTTTCGATCCGAACTTCAAAGTGTACTTCCATTCAATATCTGAAATTTAACTTTATGATTCATTTCATCTCCTGCCCCAGCACCAATCTTCAATTTTGAAGGGAGGAAATAAATGGGTCGCCCCCAAACAGCAAAATAGCAGTTTCTCCTTGTTCTCATTGTTTTTTTCTATTCTTTTCGCACAAAACTGAAAATAAATCAAAATATCAGATCATATGTCTGTGTCCCCATAACTATCTTCCCACATTATCTAGTGTGCAGCTGTTATTTATTTTTTTTAATTGTTTGTGTTCTTTTTCATTTTGTTGGAAAGGAAAGTAATGCAGCAAGATATATCTATATACATTTCTTAAACAAACACTGCTTTTTTCGATCATAACCTCTCATGTTGTTTAACTTCTGTATAGATTGCTCCTTCCCCTTTCCTGCCTTCCCGCTCCAAACTTTTATTTTTTTATCATCCGGTCCAACCTCATTTCAAAGCCTTAGTCTCTGCTGATGTCTGGTAGTGTTTCAGTTTGTTCTGTTTGTTACTCTTTCCTATTAGCTCATGAGCTTGGTCTAATAAGAGAAAGGGAAGGCAGTGATGGGGACTGACATATAACCCGATACTTTGATTTATTTTCAGTTTTGTGTGAAAATAATGGGAAAACATTATGAGAACAAGGGGAAACAGTGCCATTTTGCTGTTTGCTATGATCTTGGGGCGAACCGTTTCTTTTCTTCCTCCAAAATTGAAGATTGGTGCTGGGGGAGGGGATGAATTGAATCATAAGTTTAAATTCAGATATTGAATGGAAGTACACTTTGTGAAGGTCGGATTGAAAAAAGAAACACTTCGTCTGAAAAACAACACATACCTAGGGGGAAAATAATCCTCAAATCAATTCCCAGGTGAGACGTCATATTAGTGTAGCGTTAATGGTATATTTGTGTGGGGGAAGGGTTTTACTTTGCCTTGCTATAAGGAAACCCATTTACCCATTTACCAACTTTAAATAAGTTTACTGTTCATTTTGTATCAAAAAGGTTTTTTTTTTTTTTTAGCATTTGGAACAGTTTGGGGGGGAAATGGTTGGGTCTGGAAGGGAAGGAGGGAAAGCTGACCAATTTACAAGTTAATGCTAGCTTACTTACCTAGAGTAAAAATAATAGTCAATTTAATCCCCAGGTTAGATGTCATACTAGTACAGCGTTAAAGGTATATTTGGGTGGAGGAGGGGATACTTCGTCTAGTTATAAGGAAAAACATTTACCAACTTTAAATAAGTTTACTATTCATTTTGTATCAAAGGTTTTTTTTTTAACATTTTGAACAGTTTTGAATTAAAAAAGAGTGGTTTTGCGGGGGAGGAAGGGGTGAGGGGGTAAACCTGACAATTCTATAAGCTCATGCCAGCTCACTTTAAACATATTCATGCTTGTTTACTACTTTTTAGACCATCACAAGCAAGATAACTTAGTATTTAAATAAATAGAATCTAAAAAATATCATTTTTTCCTATACAGTTTTATTCAAAAATTCAAAAAAAAATAGATCCCATTGAGATCCTAATCTAAAAATTTGTACAAACATAGATAAAATACACAAGAATTTTTGAAATTTTTTTCAAAAAAAAAATCTTTATATGTTTTTCGGGAAATTAAAATTTGAAATTTAAATTTCATTTTTTGAAAAAGAAATTTTTTATCAAATTAGTCATGTTGCATATCAGATTAAGCGGCAACTAACGTACTTTACAATGCCATTTACCAAATCGTTCTGTCTATATTTGGTGCCGAGTTATGGTCCCTTTTACGTTCTCTTATCCATGGAAAAACGAGGGTTTTTCCAAAGTTCAAAGTCTCATAAATGAAAATATAATACAGATAAAAATCTAAAAATTGAGACTTTTGATTACCTCAATGGGTACAATTGATGAGCCAAATTTGAAAGAAATACAAAAATGTAAGGTAAAAACGTTGGATCACTTGACATGGAATGACCCCTACTAATTGCTCACAATAAATTTCCTTCAGGGAAAATGCTAACTTTCTGCACTTCCACATTTCACTTTCGTTAAGTAATACCAAGGATAGGAAGCTAATTCATACTGCATACAATTATTCAAATCGTTGCGCGATTTCTCTGTGCGTCCGTCCATAGATGATGTCACATTTTTATCAGCATTTTGGGCACCCCTCTAACTTTGTCATTCAGTACTTTTCTTAAGTTACTTTTTATAAACATATTTTTATTAAAAATTAATAGGCGTGAAACTCCTTTTTACTCTTTCCCTCCCCCTTGCCACAAAATCACAATTTCACTAACTGAACCCCCAGAATTAGGGAGGGGGTCCCCTTTAAAGCGGGACATCATTTGTGTTGCAATAATCTATAACAACTTCTTCATTACCAATCAGAAATGTCGAGTCCATTGAAAAAAGGGAAGCGCGTGATCTCTTTTCGCGTTTTAATTTTTGTGAATGGCAAGTACTCTATTTTTAGCATAAAGGCGCGTGTTTAAAACTCTATAATTTTTGATTGGTTTAAATAAATGTAGCAAAGTAGCATATCAAATTGAAGTTAATTTAAAGCACTACAACTTGTAAATAATATTTATGTGAAAAAATGAACTTAGAAAGCACTAAGCGTAAAGGTTTCACAAAAATAGCGAGTTTTTCCGAAAATTATTGTTTTTTCACAACATACACCCAGAAAATTATTGAAAATTTGACAAATATGTGTAGAAACACTGTTATAGGAAGTTTATTTAGCTTGGATTTTTATTTTGAACCCATTTTTCTCACCATTTCCGCGATTTTTCGAGAAACCTAAAATTTGCTTCCTCCTTCCCTCCCACATTTAGCTCACCCCCCAAGGTCGGGAACTTTCAGTATGTTTGCTTACTAACTACCCCTAACAATATTCTGAAGTAAAATACTCTCGCATATTCCATGTCCTCTACATACAGTCTGTCACGTTGATACGGCCTACGAAGAAGTGTGATCGTATAGTATTTGAAAAAGTAAGTAATTATTGCACAAGTGGTGCGACTAGATTCGGTATAAGACCAAAGACTAGTACATTGTCGTAGTGCGCCCCAAGGTCCGGCAGGAGGTTCAGGTGACTCTGAAACTCCCACTAAATCAGAAATGTCCACTACACGAAATTTTGAGACTGATCTCTGCCTCGGTACGATACAAAAAAAATAAACAAAGACAATATGCATTTACTGGTAAGAATTTTGGCACCCTTTAACGTAAGAGGTTCAGAAACAAAAATGTAACGACTCACCATCAAGAAATCGTCCTGTCCTTACACTCAGTCCTAGTATCCATTGACCGAGGGTAGTCTGGAAATCCAAACTAAATGTTACGCGAATACACACACACACTAGAAGTAGATAATCACACCCAAATTAAGTAATCCAAAGGTATTCCTTCATCATTAGAGTTTATTCCTCTTCGAAAAGGCACAATACTTCGTTACAGTTCTATTTTATACTCCGTCGAGACACAAAAGTCATTACAGAACATTGTCAGCGATAACAAACGGACGGGCTATTATTTCCAGGGTCAGGACAGTACAATGATATCTTGGGGCACTAATCATACTTCACACACATTAACACACAACCCCGAGGCTACATAAATTTCCGGGTTTCCATCCCCCGAAGACGCTTAACTCCATCACAAGGAGCCTTTCTCAACACGTCCTCACACCATCACGATTCGATAGCGTCTCTCCGTTTTTCTGTTACAAACCCCGCAGAAAGTTCCAAATCGAAGCCCATCGAACATTCTAGAACATTTCAAGTTACATCATCCCACCAACGGATTTTCACATACAAACTGTCACTCAAATCTTTCTCGTCCAATCACGCCATATTTCCAAAAGAATCTCAGCACAAAAACAAGCCCCACTCAACAAAAAAGAAAGAAAACCACGGCTTCTCGCACAAACCATGACGTCATACCCCACAGAATGAAACTTTCACCTGCCAATCAAATTCGTCACGGCAGCGAAAAAATCCGATTCTCTTTTCCAATCGTTGCTCGAAAAACAACCACCAGTGAGAAAGAAATGGCGAACGTTCTGCCCGACCGAAATCGAAACTTTCCAACACTTGTGGATGAATTAAATTGAAGAAATGCAAATGACTCATTAAGCTAATGAATTCATTCCACAATTCCCCCTTTCAACAAGAACAAAGCGCGAAAAACCAACCCTGGAGACGATGCACTTACCGGACTGTCCAGATTAAACACATACTGACAAAGCATTAATATATCAAATACAATTAACATGTAATATACAAACTTAATATACTTAGAGACCAAAAATATAACACATTTACATATATATATCATCACCAAAATACAGCAGAACAACTTTCCTCTTCTTCCTTCTTGACCTGATCATGTTTACTTTGACACCAACACATTTACATGACCTCCTCTCTGTGAGAAATTTTTATACAACACCCTCGCTTATTCCAACTGAAGACTGCTCCAGATTTCCAATGTCGCCCAAGATATGCTTGATTTAGATGAGGTACCAACAAAGTCAAATGCAAATAGATAAAAAAAATCGCCGAAACCAAAAACAATTTTGAAGACCAAAATGAACGGATGAGTACTCAAAATTTTGTAAGCCCGAATACGTACCATAACACCAAAAAATGCCAAAATGGGGAAAACCTAAAAAAAAACTGTTGACTAGTGCATGCACATTTTTCAAAGGGACTACATAAACCTGAACGCCACTGAAAATCTTCCACTTTCTGAACTAACCCTTTCCTACAAATTTCTCACCACATTGTAAGATTCCACTGCTGATTTGTCACAGAGATCCGAAACAAAAAAAATTATTTACATTCCTTCGCCTTACAAGATAACTTTATCCTCTGTACACACATGTCTCTGAACTTATATACACAGATGCTCTATTCTAACAGATCACAAACAAAATTGGCATCCACATGACCTGTACACAGTTTGTGCACCCATACACAAAAACAAACAAAGGAAACACAGAAAAACTTCTTCCTTAAAACTCACGAGGATGCTGCCATGAACACAAAGACTCCTGTACAAACTCTGACCTGCGGGATCCAACAAATGGCACTAGACCCCGTTAAGCTTTGCTTAACACCACAACAAGGACAAGAAACAACTTTGTGTTTCTTCAACAAAGAACACCAACATACATTCGATTTAGCCAACTTCTAAATCCTCTGAAACTAAAAATAAATTTTCCCTAATCAAAAATTTGTGCAAACATCTACCTCTAGACAACATGACGAGCACCAGGTGAACTCCCGAACAACTCCACTGCATGATGGCGACAGGAATGAATTCACACTTCACCGACCTACTTTCTCTTAAACATAGCAATAAAACAACAATTAAATAGATCAGAGAAAAACAATATATACAAAACATTTAAAAAAGTCACTTTAGTCCTTTCTTTTCTTTTTCTCCATAACCTTCGTGCTCCGACAAAAGGATAGATGACTGCCGGTGCTTCCAGTCCGATGAATCAATCACTCACGCGCACTCTTCAACGACCTCCTGCCTCCTGGACTCCCGAGGAACTCGACGAAACACCGATCCCTCGGCGATGCTCCCATCGACGATGCTGCGGACGGTGGACCACTCGCAGGTGACTCAACGGCCAAGATGTTTCAAGGATCACCACTTCGATGAAGGACACTGCAGTAGACTTGTCCAGCAGGCGGGTTTAGCCAATTGCCCTAACCCGAAAACCACGAACAGAAGCACGTCCAGCTCTGGACACGAAGATCCACGATGACCAGCAAACTCGACGCAGACGAAGATCACCCATGATGACAGGCACAGATTCAGGCAAGTCCAGAAGAAGCAGCAATCTTATGTCACAGGAACGGAAGTCAGAAGGGCTGATCAATGAGCGATCCCCTCACAGATAACTGGAAGACAGGCGGTCTGCTCCCTTAGTTTCTTCTTGATCGTAGCGAATACGGCGACCTCCTTCCACCAGAAGTTTCGTGACGACGCTTTTCCTCCCTCGCTGAAGACCTCGCAGCTGGCACTTCCGCACAGGATCCGGAGTTCTCCGCGTCAGCAGCTCCAACAGAATCAATGTCCACCACTTCAGGCACGTCGGTCGGATGATGCGGCGAAACCTCGGCAACACTCTCTCCAACTCGCTCCATGGCAGCTTTGAGCTCTTGCCTTCTTTTGTGAATCCTTACCAACCGATTCACATGGACCTTAGTGACAGGTGCACATTTGTTATTTAATGTCTGGATTAGCACCAAAACTGGAGAAACCCTTCTTTTGCAAAAAAAAGGTCCGTTTAGGGATGGATTAAATTTGTTCTTAGAACGAAGGTACACTACATCCCCTTGTTTGATATCAGATGGTTTACAATGTGAGTTATGTTTCTGATTATGTGCCAATTTCTTACCCACAGAATTCTGGTAAACCTGACGATAAATAAATTGGAGTTGCTCTAAGATTTTATGCAACTCAAAAGCCGAATCAAGAGACGGATTAATATTAAAATTTACAACGTCAGTGATCAAAGACAATTCTCTACCAAAGTGAATTAAATTAGGAGAGAACTCTACAGTCGAGTGAGTGGACGCATTATAACATGCTTTATGTATGTCGACGGCATAGTCAAAATCTAGACCAGATGCTAGTAAGGATTTAACTGAATTTTTTAAACTTAAATTCACTCTTTCACTCAAAGTATTTGCCTGGGGATTACCACTTGTTGTGTGTCGTAATTGTATGTTAAATAGCTGATTAAACTTAGCAAAAAGTTCACAGTTAAACTGTCGACCAAGATCAGTCAGGACCAATTCGGGTCTGCCAAACAACGTCACATACTTAAAGAAAGATTTTGCCACGGACACGGCAGTAATATTATTCAAAACATACAATTCCAGATGTCTAGAAAAGGCATCTATGACCGTTAAAATGTACTTGTTATTACTAAAAGGACCAACGATATCCAATGTCACCAATTGGTTACACTTAAATGGTGAAAAAGTTTCCTGCAGTTGAGCTTTTCTTATTCTATGCGGTTTAGTCTCAATGCATCTAATGCAACTAGCACAAAAATTTAAGCAGTCAACATACATTTTGAACCAATATAGATTTTTAGAAAGAAAATCATATGTTTTGGCTATACCAAAATGAGAATGATGAGCAATGTGTAATGCTTTAGGTTTCAACGAATCAGGTACGACAATTTTTAAATTTTCCTGATCATTCTCTGACAAACTATCCTTACAAAACATTAGAAGCTGAGTATCGGGATGAATACAAAATTTTCTATGTTTGTCTGAAACCACACGATTTAAAATGTTATTATATATAAAAGATAACTTCCTATCCCTTAATTGCTCTTTAAGAAAAGTCGAATTCGTGATCTCCAACAATGCATCTGTTTCTTCGTGAATGAAATTTAACACGTTTACACATTGCTTTAACAAGTTACCAGAACTCTGCACATGTATACAATTTACATTTTTATCACAACCAGTAGCATCACCACACTTCCTAGAACTTTCACTATATACCTCAACTATATCAGGTAAGAATTCTTCCTCCTGATCTGAAATATTGATCACCGGATTAATTTGTTTGTCGTTTAAAAGTGATGGATCACATGTGATATCCACCTGATTCTTAGACATATCTGTTCTCGAGAGCATATCAGCAAAAGAATTATTTGGTCCCGGTAAATGCAAAAAAGAAAAATTATACTGTGAAAGTGTCATTAGCCATCGAGTTGTTAACGATGCCGGGGACGATGTTTTCTTATATTCTTTCAGGCTCTTGGCATCACTCAGTAAATAAACATGACGATTAAAAATATATGACTTGAATGCTTCAAAAGTCTTGACAATGGCCATCAATTCCAACTTGATTGCTGGATATCTAGTTTCTGCTGGCGACAACAACTTTGAGAAAAATGATATGGGTATGAACAGTCCCTGTTTTTTTTGTAACAGCACACCACTGATTGCTAGACCGCTTGCGTCAGTATTTATGTAGAACTGTTCATTCCAATTAGGTTGCACGATATACGGATTATTGAAAAAAATCTTCTGTAGTTGTTGAAAACACTCATTTATCTCATCAGTCCATTTAAAAATAGCTTTCGGATGAGTCAGCTGATTCAACGGATGAATCCAGTCCGAAAATTTCGGAATCAAAGTTCTATAGTACGAACATATTCCAATGAAGCGTTTCACTTGCTTCTTGGTTTTTGGAGGAGGAAAAGACGTGATTTTAATGATGTTAGACGAAATGGGCAATACCTTATTTTGAGAAATTTGGAAACCCAGATAATCTATTTTGTCCAGAAAAAATTGGCATTTCTTCGGTGATAAAGTCATATTAAACTCAGTGAGAACAGCAAAAAGTCTCTCCAATTTAGATTGCATTTCTGAAAAACTGTTTGCGGCAACCACCAAATCGTCCAAGTAACAAAATATTCCATCCATATTAGTTTGTTCGCATATTGTGTCTGAATAGTTCTGCATAATTGAAGCGCCGTTAGATACACCAAATGGAATTCTAGAATATGCATACGTTCCCCACGGTGTTGCAAATGAAAATCTGTCCCGATATTCTTGTGGCAACTCTATTTGATGGTATGCAGCATGTAAGTCCAACGTTGAAAAATATTTGTATGCCGACAACGAGTTAATTAGGGATTGTATGCGCGGTAACGGGTAAGAAGAATGAACTATAGTGGAATTCAACAGCCGGAGATCTAGAGCCAACCTATACTTCTGAATTTCAGATCCTTCAGAGCGTTTCTTCACCAGTAACATCGGACATCCATATGCGCTGAGAACCCTTGAGATGACGCCTGCTTCCTGCAATTGACTCAGCTGATTCTTAGCTTCTTGCTGAAGACTTTGAGGTATCGGGAAAGGAAGAGATTTAATCGGGAAATCATGCGTAAATTGAAAATCCACTCTAATTTTGTCCGAATGCCCCAACGAGTTCAAAGATCCGGAAAAACATTGTGTATTTCTTTTTAGTAATTCTTGCATTGTCCGTATTTGATTTTCGTCTAGATGATCCAATTTAAAATTTGAAATGTTGAATTCCCTTTCTCGTAATGTTAACACTTCCTCCGATGCTCGAATAGAATTAATGACATGTTGCACCGAATTTTCTTTTATTTCCTTAATATGCTCAATTTTGGCTAAGTGACCCATCACCATATTTTTATTTAGATGAAGTGTTTGTGACGAAGTATTTTGTACGTATAAAAAAAAAGAATTGTTTTTGCATGACTGATCTTTAGAAGCTCTATCAAAACGAATGATTGAATCCTCAATTTTGCATGACTGAATTGAGTCACAAATAGTAAACAAAAATTGTGAGTCTTTCTCATACTCTCCATGAGCAAATACCTTAATAAGGTCTGTTTTATTCGGCTCAACGAATTGTTTTGAAAAAACCTGAACGCGATTCTCCACGCTCAAACTGGGAAATGTGCTGATGCTAGCATTACAATTGTCACATGCATTTGCATTGACTTCGAGTTCATGAGGACCCCTCAGTAAACTAAATTTGTTACCATCATAGCACAAAATATTTTCTTTTGGTACCACATACATGTTATATTTTGTGAGAAAGTCATAGCCCAAAATTCCCGCAAAAGGCGAATCCTCTCTAATTGGCATCGTAAAAAAATTATGTCTAAAGAAAAGATTTTTAATTTTAAAAGAGAATTCAACGCATGACTGAAATTCGACAGTCGAATTGACAGTTGACACTGTAATATGTCTACCCAAATTTTTTATCTTTGCATGTTGTTTCACTCTCTGCAACACACTATCACTTAAAATGCTCAGGCTTGCTCCTGAATCAACCAAAAATACAGAAGATGTCTGACCGATCTGAATTTCTATCAGAGGCAGTTACCCTGACAAGTCCTCATGACCCGTATTTTGCAATTGTACATTAACAATAGCGGCTGGAATAAATTCCTGTGCCAAAACAGAAGGAAAAGATGTTTTTCTCTTAATTGGTGATGTTTGCGTAGCCAAAGTTTTACCTAGCTTAATTACTCCAGTTGATTTTTGTTTAACAAAATCACTACTTTTACCTTGTGTAATGAAATTTCTATTACCAACATTATTTTGCACCGCAGGGTTAAAATATTGAATACCCTGAGAGAATCCATTCGTCCACTGTGGCTGTGAACACATTGATGTGTTATGTGTCGGAATAAAATTCTGAGTGTCATGATTCACATTGTTTTGAACACATTGTCCAGCAAAAGGAATATTACCGGGAAATACATTCGAGCCACTCGAGTATGAATATGTACTGGGTTGTACAAAATTCGTAACAAAATCACAGTTGTAAGTAGGTACAAGCTCTACCCTATTGTGAATAGGCTGTTGAAAATTTCCTCTGAATTCCGGATTTACCCCTGTTTGACTTCCACTTTGGGGGGGTCCCACTAGATTAGCGGTTACCTCCTGTCCCAATTTTCCCCACAAGGAATTTTTACGATTCACTACACCTTCCAATCTGACATCAGGATCAATAGACTCTCCATTCACAAAACCAAAGCTTTTAACTGGAGAAAATTGCGTTCCCACATCATTGAATTGAACTTTAGCTCTATCCTTCTCTACTGCCAAGAAATTAATTTGACTGTGATTTCTACCTCTATTTCTATTCGAAGTTTCAAACTGATGTGCCGATTCTGGCTTCACCTCTCGATTTCTTAGAAAATAATTATTTCGATTCTGTTCATTACCTGTTTGCGTTCTCCCAAAGGTAGTTCTACCAAGAGGCTCAAAATTTGAATTGCCCCTATACCTTGTTTTGTACGCGTTATATCCCAAACGAGGGAAATTACCTCTCGACCTTCTATTCTCCCATCGTCTTTCATTCCCACTTAATTTCAAATAATCGAAACATTTCCTCTGGATATGTCCACTTCTACCACAAAAATAACAAACAATCTTGTTAAATCCCTTTCTAATTATTTTTGTTTTCGATTCCTCCCTAGGCACAAATTTATTTTCATTCACCTCTACATAATTCACTTTATAGTCAATGTCAGAGTTGTTTTTATCGTTTAACGTTCCACTAAATTCCTGCCCTTTAATTTCCACATCTGATTCAACCGTTTTTGTATTCAAGTTATCACCCTGTCCTTCCAGTGCCTGTATTTTCTTTTCCAACGCAAACACATGATCCCTCGAAAATTTGACAGTATCATACGATTTCACCTTTTCCTCAAGTAAAGTAATCTCTTGCAATTTCTTTATTGCTTCGTCAAAATTCTTCAATCCCAACTCCAAAATTTTTATTCTTAGTCTACTATCAATGGAAGACAGCAATTTCTGCAATAAAATTTCGTCAAATACCTCTCTGTTTTGAATGTTAAAGACACTCGAAGTAACGAGTTTAATTCTATGAGCCAAGCTCAATATCGTTTCAGATGGTTCCATTGTCAAAGCATGAAAATCCACCATTGAATAAGTTTTCTCTACTGGTCTAAAAAAAGACAATAATGCCTCGGTCACTTTATTTACCGAAGTGGCATATCTTAGATCTGGAGTTTCCAAAACATATTTTAATGCAGCTCCTGTTAGTTTACTCTTGAGATACAAAATGCCCTGCTTCTCTGACCACGAATTCACCTCAATTATGTCCTTGACCTGTTCCACGAAGTACTTTGTCACGCTCGAATCTCCATCAAAAGGTGCGACATTTAACATGAACTGTGATTTTCCCACACTATTATCTCCCGAGCTAGAGACAGTTTGTGTAGTACTACTACAAATGCTTCCTGAAGCATCCCCTACTGCTTGTACGCCTGTACCCACAGACTTCTGTGTCACTTTTCTTTTCGGTGGCATTTTGACCTTCGACTCTTTTTTTTTTTTTACTAATTTTCAAATATGACACTTTCAAAAACCAACATATTTAAATTTCATCAACAGTCTATTGATATCACAATTCAAACAATGTGATTTACTTTTATGTCACCTTCAAACATTATTATCAACACATGAAAATAAAATATTCAATCAATTCTGACAAAAGTTCTTAAGAATTGCTTATGTGACAGTTGTTTAATGAGATTTCTTTTGCCGTTCGGTGAAGCAGAACATAAATTTATTAGAGGCAGAGATGTCTAAACGAATTAATAAAAAGAAACATAATTATCAGCATGTTCCATAAAACTATTGCTTTCTGCCACCAGTGAACCATTGCCAAAGAAAATCATTAAGCAAAATGACAATTATCCTGGTCACGGCACCAATTAATGTCACGTTGTACGGCCTACGAAGAAGTGTGATCGTATAGTATTTGAAAAAGTAAGTAATTATTGCACAAGTGGTGCGACTAGATTCGGTATAAGACCAAAGACTAGTACATTGTCGTAGTGCGCCCCAAGGTCCGGCAGGAGGTTCAGGTGACTCTGAAACTCCCACTAAATCAGAAATGTCCACTAATCGATATTTGAGACTGATCTCTGCCTCGGTACGATACAAAAAAATAAACAAAGACAATATGCATTTACTGGTAAGAATTTTGGCACCCTTTAACGTAAGAGGTTCAGAAACAAAAATGTAACAACTCACCATCAAGAAATCGTCCTGTCCTTTCACTCAGTCCTAGTATCCATTGACCGAGGGTAGTCTGGAAATCCAATCTAAATGTTACGCGAATACACACACACACTAGAAGTAGATAATCACACCCAAATTAAGTAATCCAAAGGTATTCCTTCATCAGTAGAGTTTATTCCTCTTCGAAAAGGCACAATACTTCGTTACAGTTCTATTTTATACTCCGTCGAGACACAAAAGTCATTACAGAACATTGTCAGCGATAACAAACGGACGGGCTATTATTTCCAGGGTCAGGACAGTACAATGATATCTTGGGGCACTAATCATACTTCACACACATTAACACACAACCCCGAGACTACATAAATTTCGGGTATCCATCCCCCGAAGACGCTTAACTCCATCACAAGGAGCCTTTCTCAACACGTCCTCACACCATCACGGTTCGATAGCGTCTCTCCGTTTTTCTGTTACAAACCCCGCAGAAAGTTCCAAATCGAAGCCCATCGAACATTCTAGAACATTTCAAGTTACATCATCCCACCAACGGATTTTCACATACAAACTGTCACTCAAATCTTTCTCGTCCAATCACGCCATATTTCCAAAAGAATCTCAGCACAAAAACAAGCCCACTCAACAAAAAAGAAAGAAAACAACGGCTTCTCGCACAAACCATGACGTCATACCCCACAGAATGAAACTTTCACCTGTCAATCAAATTCGTCACGGCAGCGAAAAAATCCGATTCTCTTTTCCAATCGTTGCTCGAAAAACAACCACCAGTGAGAAAGAAATGGCGAACGTTCTGCCTGACCGAAATCGAAACTTTCCAACACTTGTGGATGAATTAAATTGAAGAAATGCAAATGACTCATTAAGCTAATGAATTCATTCCACACAGTCTATACCCCTATTTTGAGCACTCATTGACTGTACTACACTGCGATACAAAAGTTTAGACAAAATGCAAATATGTGCTTAAAAATAAAACTACTCGGCGAAATGCTTTCAAATTTCTACTGCAAGTAGACAATATGGTTTCTAATACGTGTCTGGAGTTTTAAAAATATAACTGGAATCAAATTTAGGAAATTACAAAAGACATTTTTTTTCACTGATGCAAAAGTTTAGATAAAAGTCAGATAGTATGCAATATATCCCTTGAAATGCGATTAGTGGAGGGAAGGCAGGACTTTTTTTTTTTCAACTATATAGTGCAGAGATTTCTGAATGAATAATAAAAATCCCAAAATATCTGTAGTTCTCCTGTAAAGAAGATGAGAAAGTTTGGAAATCGAAATTTGAAAATGAAAGTACTTTGCTAATTTTTCGTCTTTTAAATCTGCCCTAGTATTGGTAGTACAATGTTTTTTTTTTACTTTCTGGAGAGCAAATTCATGCATGCCTATCGATCAAAAAGGCCAAGAAGAATTACATTTCTTAGGGATGAAGAAGATCGATAATTTATGGTGAACTGTTTTTGATTTAATGAAGTTTAGTACTCAATTTGTATCAATATTCTGTACTGCAGATTGATTTTATTTTTTCGGCAAACATTTTTATTCCTGTTTTCTGAAATTTAAACCAGTAAAAAGTAATTCATTGCTCAAAATCAATGCGAATGATTAGAATTCATTATATGAATGAAACCAAAAAACACACCGTTTCCAGCTACACCTCGTCAAAAGTATGATTTAAAGAAAAGATATACACAAAATAAAAAGCGATTTTACAGATGCCGACATTATGGAATAAAATGGAGGTCGATTTCGAAATCAGGTGACCAAATAACGTAAGAATCAGCGAAAATTATTTTTGCGTTTTTACAAAAGTTCAACTTCCTAGAATTGTGTTTTTAAGCAAAAGGAGTATTAGAAGATTGTTCTTAGACACAAAGCTCTTAAAGAGAAAAAAAGTTTCTTTATTTTTTGCATATTAAAGGGAAAATTAAAACAGTTATGATGCAAAAATAATACTTTGTATTAAGTCCACATGTTTTCTCTCCCTGTGGAAACTGAATCTTTATATAATTTCAAGTAATATCTACACTAACAGTAACGAGTTACTCATAAGCTTTTACTTTGTAATGTTGCCGTTTTTATGAAAACTAATCCTGCTTTGGAAAATTTACTACTCAAACATAATTTCTTTAAAAATGAAACTAAATAGCTTTTCTTAAAATGCATTAAATTAAGTAACACAAGCAACTGCATTCTTGAAACGTTTTAAAGAAGGAGTTTTCGTCCGCTGCCATTAATTGGAAGAAGTAAATTCCTTTAACTTAATGCATAAATTTTGCTACTTTACTTGGGTCACAAATAGTGTCTGAAATTATTTATTTAGAAATGCTCATTTAGGAAAAAAACTTTTATCTACAAAAATATTAAATTTGCTTATTTGCATTAAACGTACTTCAAAACATCTTTTGCATTTTCATTTGAAAATATACGTATATAACCCGTATCTTAATTTAAAACAAGTATTTTAAAATAAAAGATCATTTTCTTCTACAAAAGCTATATTTTTACCCCTTATATTTCCCGCTAAATTACGCGAAAACAAGGTCACATATGTAAAATCGTATGAAATATTTTGCAATCATTACTTTTCCGTTCGTATGCCAAACATTTAATGCATTATAACTTTATATTACTTATGTGTTCATTTAAGTGTCGTATGTAATAAAAATGTTTTATCATTTTTATCATTAATTTTTGTCTACCTTAATACAATTTTTTAAACATTAAAAAAGTTAAAACGTGTTACGCACCTTCCATCTTTAGAATTCCTTCATGCAAGTTTATTGAAAATGTGATTTATCAAAAATGATGAGTTTGACAAAGTACAAATCATTTCATACTTAATATGCTTAATTAAAATATATTTTTTGTTTCACTATTATTTCAATATTTTCTTGAATTCCTAGTTTAATCAAATAAAAAATACTCAAAAATATAACACAGTCTCAATAGCGATGATCTGACAAACATGGTGTCACATGCACTAATTATATTATAAAACTGTTACAATTTAAAATACTGCTCGGAAGTGTTAGATTTATGGAAAAAGAAACATAAATATATGTAAATAATGTATTACACATGCTTAATGCATTACGTATAATTATTATTATTACAAATATAATTTGTTTTTAGTCTGTTTGTGCTCGAAAACATTTTACTGTTGCATTTATTTTTTAAAAAAAATGAGTGGAAAAGCGATTATGAATGCAGTTTTTTTAGTGGGATATTTGTGTCAAATCACAAAAACTTGAAAAATAAATTAAAAAAAATAATGTTGTGAGATTTTTCAATTTTAGCGTTGCATATATGCTATTACACAAGGCGCCACGTTATCACTGTGCATTTATGAAAAATAATTTACGAGTTTTTTAATCATATTACTATTGAAGAAAATACTTAAAAAGCTCTTGCTTTCAAAAAATTTATGCTGCCATAAATTTTTTGCGATAAAATTCCGTAAAAGGGTCATAAAAACAAAACTTTAATGTTTTCTTATAGTCCAGTATCTGAAGATCTGGAAAAGCAACTGTCTCGTTTTTCTTTGCACATACACCGTAAAAACTGGCTGTAAATTATGTTGATATTTTTCGCATTCATGACGAGGAAAAACTTTTTCCGTAGACTGATCTGTAGTTTGGAATTGTTTTCGTTCAATCTAATGACTTATATAATTTCCCCTCTTCCTGGTTTTACACATAAAATATCTTTAAGATTTAATAATTATTTGCAATTTTTTTATGCTTTGTAATAAAAATATACCCTAATTTAGTCTTTGGGAGTGGTATACAAAACTGACTTTAGGGACTATGGACTCCAGGTAGGTGCCAAGAACTAATTTCCATCGCGTTCTAAGTAAACTCTTGCTACGGACGTTTGAGCTTACACTTTAATTTGAGCGATTAAATTCCACAAAAGGTACTTTGCGTAACAATCAAGTTTGAAAGCGTCTTGCTAGATGGACTGAAGAACAATCGGTTAAATTGTATGGCAAATACAATCAGAAATCCTTTCACTCTGCTGTGAGAAGGTAAACGAAATCTAAAAATAAGTTTTTGAATAGGGGAGACCTTGATAACATTGTACCTTGAAACGTTTGAACTAGCCCCGGCTAGTGCTGCTATGTATTGGATCTTCACAGGTCTAAAGTCTTCTCTTGGCAGGCATAACTTGTCAGTGTACTTTTATTAGTGCAAGACAACGTTTGGGTTGCGAAGTGATAAAAGTGATAAAAAAAAGTAAATTTTTAAGATTGTCGAGTTTGATTCATATCTCCCACATTTTCGAAGGTGTTTCATTGTTATCCGTTTGGCTCTTTATACTATCTAGAAACCAAATTTCATACTAATTTTAATGAGAAAAATGTGAGGTTTGGATAGTTTCCATTTTTCCAAAATGGAAGTCCATGTTGTACCTTGAACAAAAAGGGTCTAGTATCTTGAAACATATGAAGAACTGCTTTCTTCCATAGAAGACAGTTCTTTATACGTTTTTTCAGTTCTTTTTATGTCAAGAAGAAGACGAAGAGGAAATACCCCCCCCCCCCCTTTGGCTACCAGCATCTCAGCTGGAGCATTTGTTTTGGTAAATTTCTCTGCAAAAGAAGCATAATTCATTATGTAGGCTGTATTACCAAAAAAAAAAAAATGTCACAAAGAGAGTTCGAAGTGAGCTACTTGAGAAAATCTCTCAACAATTCATTTATCTACCCATCAGTGCCTGAGATCGCTTCTATAGCTATCCAAGACATTACGGTTCTTCTTCCTGATCCAGCTGCAGGGGGGAGCGAGCGGACCAAAGGAAAGAAAATCTTGAAGTTCCCAATACACACAAAATGATTGTGAAATTAAAAAAAGGAAAGTCTCAAGAGAAAAATTCCCAAGTCAAAGTGGAAAGTCATAGTTAGCGTCAAAGCCCCCTCCCCCCATCCAGGGAAAACTACTAAAACTTCAACCTTTTTTACTTCATGTTTTCTCAGTTTATTGATTCGTTTTTATTGAAAAATTTGCCTTTATTGTATTACGTGGTACTTGATACCGAATTGTTATCTCAATTAACAATTTCAAGGTGTCTAAGAATAAAAGTATTTTCATTTACTCTATTCTTAATTTTTCCTCAAAAATACCAAGCGTTCCAAAATACAACACTCCTCGTTTCAAGGTACATAACCGTTGTTGTACTTTGGAACAAAAACGCCCCTTTGGATATCCTGCATAGCTTCTCCTATGCATGATGGAATAACACTTTTGGTACGCATAGCTGTAAGCCAAGACTGTTGCAAGGTGTTGGAACCGAAAGTCGGGCTATATCGACGAATTTCAAAGCACTATCCCCAAAAAACTGAAAACTGTTCCAAGGTACAACGGTCTCTCCTATTTGAAAAACATGTTTTTGATTCCATACTAAAGATAGAAAAATGAGGTTTGACATGTTCATTTGTTTTATTTGCAACGAAATCAAAATAAGGGGGTGCGTAAAATAAATCAAGAATACAATGCATACTAATTTTTTTTAATATGCATAATAACAAAATCAATTGCTTCCCTTTTTGTGCCCAAGTTAGTATGGCTCCAAAACCGTATCTACTGTCGATTAGTTAAAGAAAAGAGCACGTGAACTTTTCACCATTCATCAGCAATGTTTTTATTTTCACAATATGGACTTTTCTTTTTCTTCAAATTCTGTCACACCCTTAAAGGTATTTCTCTATGAAAGTTTATTGCTAACAAGATAAGAGACAAAGATAATATACATTAAAAGATTTGAATTTCAGAAGCGTTTTTTAAAAGCAATTTTTGAAATTAAAAATCGAAATTGCGCCATTTCCTATCCTCCAATGTAAAACACTGAGATTCAATCACGTCATTTAACACTTGTTCACAATTACTAATATTTAAATGTCTGTAAAATATATGCGAAATCGTGAAAACTAGCAGCTATTATTTAAAGAGGCTGTGATTAAAATTAAATAAATGATAAAATATATTTTTTGTCAGACATAAATAAAAATACAGAACAAAAAATACATTTCCAGAAGCAAACCCGAGTATCTTTCTTTCCCATGTTATTTAATATTTATTTACAAATCCTAATATATTACAAATACTAATATCAATAAACTATATGCGAATGAGTGCAGCAAAAAAAAAAAAAAAAAGCTAGCAGATATTGTCTTAATAGGCTGTGATTAGAATTAAATGAAAAAGGTATTGTTGCGTCAGACATAAATAGAAATACAGAGCAGAATATATATAAATTTCCAAAAGTGAACCCGAGTTTCTTTCTTTGCGATACATCAAATGCGACTTATTTTTAGCCTATCTATCAATAAAACTCAGCAAACAGAGCAAAGGATATTATATTTCATTTTCAGCCTACTCCTCCGTAAATGTAAGAAAAAAACACATGAAAAAACGTTGCGCATTTTAAAAATAAAAAAAAATCAAAGAGAAACTAAATATGTAACGAAAAATTTGAAATTGGAAAGCAGGATTACTATAGGGGAAAAATATGCTTTTCAAAAAAATATAATGTGCCGACTATTGAAGCTTATGTTTCTTAAATTATGTTTAAACAGCAAACTAAAAGCTTGACGTTTATTTTAAAAGTCGCAATGTTTTTTTCTATTTTTACTTTAAGATTTTTCGTAAGTTCTTAATTGTTTGAACTCAAAAACATCCAAAATTATGATATTAGACATCCTATTTAGCAATTTTTTACAGGAGACAGACTGAAGTATAAGTATATTTTTAGTGTAAATTATGCATTAATCTAAATATTATAATTATTTATTGTATTAATCATTGATGTGGTTTTTTTTTTTTTTGTTATGTATTTAAGAATCCATTTCGTGTTCAAAAATCTATTTTGAGAAAAATGACTAAAGCGAACAAAAATAAAAAGTTTTAATTAATAATAAACGTACAATTCGGAATGCGATTAGCCAATAAGACGAGAGCACACAAACACTATCCCTTTATAACCTGGATTTTTAACCTGTATCTTTTCTGCAAGAGAACAGTCGTATATCACTGATCTACAAAGAAACCTGTTGCAAACAATTGACATGCTTTAGCTAAAACAATCTAGCGACTCAATGAGCATGTATGCAGTTTCAATCACTCATTACAGTGCTTCTGAAAAATAACAACATAGCATTTAAAGATACACAAAAATATTCAACTTTTTTAACATTTTTTTAAGTAAAGCGCAAAAAACTTAAGCATTTTAATTAAAAAAAAATTAATTAGCAAGGGGAGCCTTATTCCTAAATTTTTCAATACTAAGGTTGATAATCCCATCTAACTCAACTGAAAATGAATGAACTCAACTGAATGAATGATTTAAAGATATACGAGTCCAGATATTTGGTTTATATTTCACTTTCTCAGGATTAAGAAAAAAAATCATTAACAAATTACAAAGAAGCACAGCATATCAGTACTTTTATTTATTTTTTTTTCACCTCGCGACAACAACTCTATTAATAAAAAAAATGCAGATACAAATTTTGTGTATGACATGGCAGCATTGTTTTATGGTCCAGTGTTTAACATGTACGGTTTGTTACTATGTTTCTCATATTTTTTAGAAACTCCTTTTTTGTTTATTTTTTTAAATAATTTTACACTGTAATTAGTTCCCTATATACCTGTCTAATAATTGAAAAACGCAGACAAGAATGCAAATAATTGCGAAACACACAACATATTTAAATTCTGTGATCACAAAATTGCAAAATAAATCTAAACCGGTTTCAAATAGCTATCCTATTGAAATGCAATCAGTATTTTTCGACCATAATAATTTTCTAATTACTTATCTGGTCTCTGATAAAATTATATATTTAACAGAGATTGAACGAGAGGCTCAAAAGAGTTTCATAATATGAATTGATATCTTCTGGAAATACTTTAAGACGCAGTCTGCAAAATACATTTCAGGACTGTGTCTTAAATCTTACTTAATTAGATGAAGGTTGCATTTCTTGGAAGAGTCCTGGATTAAGAAAATGTAGTGAAAATCTCTACAACACATCCCGATGATAATCACTTTGAGAATAGTTTAATCGTTTTTCCATTTCTTATCTTTTTCAAACATGGATCAGTACGAAATACGTTTTCTTAGTCAACACCACACAGTTTTAACAGAGGGACAGAGAAATGCGATAAATAAAGGGTTGAAGATATATTCAAATAACATTGGCTAATAAAATCAGAAAATGTCTATGTATATTGTTTTAAATCATACAGGCTTGCGGTTCGATCGAAATGTATTATTTATTTTAAGTCTTCATATATTACAATTTTTGCTCGCTATAGCGAAGCAGATTTTCTTCACTTTTGTACCACCCTGCCGTACATATTTAAATATGATGTCACTTTATTGAAAGACATTTATACATAATTATTAAAATTCAAAAGTGTAAGCATAAAATATTTTTAATTTAAATTTTTCCTATTGGTGGAAAATTCCATAACAACGATTTTAATTATTCTCAGGAAATTATTTTAAAATAATAAATTCCAAGCCTTTAAAACTTATTTTTTGCAGCCTTTGTTCTGGATAGTGAGGATGCTGAGCAAAAAAGAACGTCAGAGTCTCCGCGTTATCCGACCATTATTTACGAGAAGAAAAATATGAACTAGATGAAAAAAAAAATCCATGAGAGTAATGAGAAATTCTTTACTTCGTTTACTGAACTGACATTAATTAACGTTTTTGAAGCAATTATGAACAAAATTAGATAAATTGACTTTTTGTTGGCTTTTTATTATTTTTATCACTTTGCGCACCATACTCTTAAACATATATGGCTAAGTGAGAGGTTTTTAGGAAAGTATTTTTCATTGCTAATTGAATATTTAATCTCATTAAGGGTTTTTGATTGATTTTCGAAGTTTAAATAAGGATGATTTAGGATGATTGCACAATTGAACTTGGTTACTGCAAATGCCAAACCATCACAAATTTGTTCGTACCTTGCCGTTACCTAATAACAATAACACCCGTAACTAAGTCAACTGGATCAGAACAGTACATACAAATAACATATGCATTTCATTAGTTATCACAATTTACGTAGCAACTTCTTTTGGGTGAAAATCAAGAACTGATAGGGCTCTTTTTTAAGCTCTTCATATTCAGTTTTTAAAGTATTATCAAAAAAAAAAGTTTCTTACAAATTAGGAAGAAACTTTATTTGTAAGAAACTAACAATTGTTACAGTATGTAGTACAGTTTTTTTCGAATGAACCTGAACAAACTGGTCTGATTTATAATATTAAAGCACTTGCGTTATCGATCATCTAAGAAACTATAAATGGAAGGATGGTCAGAAATATGGCACTAACATATTTATTGTAAGAATCTGTTTTAGCAATCTTGAAGAACACATTCAAAGAAGGGCAATAGGGAGCGGGGGAGGGGAGGATCATGTAGGGTAGTGCTCAAAAGAGAAGATAAACATTTTTATCAAAAGGTTTGCCTGTTTAAGAGTATTATTATCTGCACAAAAACTTTCAACGTATGATTTACAATGCAGGGGTGAGCTGTCTACAATGGCACAAAATTGCTGAAAAAAAGGCAAAATACTTAAACGGGAGAACTTTCTGTGAAGTGGTCAGATGTTCTACTCATATTAAATCAAACTTCCATTTTAAGTTACGTAGTATGCGTGATATTCACAACGTAAATCGATAATAAACCAAACTTTATTAACAAAAGTTCGTTCTATCCGTGATTTCGTATCCAACGGAGTGGTATTAACAGGGATCAACTGCATTTGGTTAAGATGACTGTAAGCATCTATTAATTCTAGATGCAAAATATCATTGGAAAAACACAAACCCGAATGTATGAATAAAGAGTGGAGAAACAAACAAAAGTGTGATAATAGTCAGATAAAATTAAATTATAAACTTAATGTAAACGGATATTGTTTACTCTTAATGTAACTTAATTTTCGTGAAAACTGGCATGATCTCAACCCTCTTATAATTATTATTACTTATGCATTTATTTATTTTAACTTTTTACGTATAATTAACGAAATTCAGATTACTTATGGAGGTAAATAAATATTAAGAGTTAAGATCTCTTGTAAGAAATTACGCGTGCATTGCCACTAACCATTATACACCCAGAAGTAAAAGCAAAGCTGGTTAAGAAATTCAAGTATAGTTATGAAGTTAGTACCCAGATAATTACAGCTTGAAACTTTACAGGTCTAATGCCAGTCACACACAATTTACTACGGCTATATTACAAGAATTGAGTTACCTTAGAAAATATAACGGCTTGAACTAAAGTTTGTAAAGTAGTTAATACAGTTATAATCAAGTATGCATGAAAATTTGCTCTTGCAAAGGTAACGTTTTAGTTGGGAAAACTATATTCTGTTTTTTTTTCCTCTGATATTTTAACATTCCTTTCTTGTGATATTTAAAAATGTATATTGTTTCCCATATACGTTTTTATTTAAACATTCCTATCAGGCGAATTGAACTACATTTTTCGAGCATGTTGTTTCTTTTATACGATGTCCATAAATAAACTTCGATGTTTTGTTACAAAACATTTTATTTCAATCATAAAATTAGGATAATGTGATGTATGTGGACTTGAAAGTTAACTAACCAAGATATTTGAGATTAATTTTAATAATCTGCTGCTGTCTTCAAAAAAAGGGGGAAAAAAGAAGGGGAAAAAACTGTCCATACTCAATTCATACCGTGAACTCAACATGCTCCTTCAAAACATTAGAGATCTTTTATGTGCACATAATATATGGACACATGACGGATAAATTTAGTACTTAAAAGCATTAATTAAACCATTTAGTATATTTTTAACTATGCTTTCATTGTTGAATGTATAGGTATACAAATATACGGCAAACCAATAAATTTGAAGCTTCTCACCGTTATTTTTCCAAGTCACTAATTTCTTAATTAGGTTAATCCCTCTTTTTAATATAAGTACATGTAAGCTGCTGAGGTTAACGACACGCAATGACATGACAAAACTTTTAAGCTTATGCATTTTCAAACCATATTCATATGAAAACTGACGAAATAATAAGAAGCAGTTCTGTTTGATTGTTAAATATGACGCAAATAACATTAGTGACTGAAATATTTAGAAAACAGTAGGCGCGCGCTTTGTAATGCTCCAAAATTGGTCTTTGCTCTTGACATTCTTCCTTCTTAAGCTTATTCTTTGAAAACACAAGAAAAAAAAATCTAAATTTTGTTTCGGAATGCAAGATATTCCACCTTTACCTCATATTTTATTCATAAACTAGATTTATGCTATTGTTTGTCACTTAAAGATGCACTTCCTTTCAGTAGCTTCGGGAAAAGTTCTGCCATTTTCTGCAATGTCATGAATTTAAAGTGAAAAATGTGCAGTAAATATTCATCAAGTTGTCTACGTATTGTATCAGTAACAAACATCAAAGAAGGAAATAATTGTATTTATTTACATTAGAGGCAAACATTAAAGCAATGTCATTTTCATTAAAATCATACACACTCTCGCGCATGATTTTAATGTGCAAAATGCCTATTTATATCTAAACAGAATCAAATATGGCACTTCATCATTGCTCCCTTTTAGAGAGCTGTTTTATTTGTCATTGACAACAGATCTACGACAGGTAATAATGAATGTTTAAAATCATGCATTAAACTTCGATGTTTTGTTACAAAACATTTTATTGCAATCATAAAATACTTTCAATTGTTAAATTCCGCTAAATTTACCTTTCGCGAAAATGTCTCATACTAAATCATTAAATGAGCGAGATCGGATAAGAACACAGTTCAATACTACAATACAATTACAGTTACTCTTAATGAAATAGCCATTTAAATAGCCAAGAAGAAATTATCTAATAAACGAGTTATTTGCCTTATCCAGGATCAAAATAATAAATATCAATTATTTGGCACATTGATAATGTATTAAATTAAGCGGGGTATTCTTTAAATCGCTGTTAATATAAACAGGCTCTTTAATTGCATTTTGATTTCAATATCACCAAAAGCTTACAATAAATACCAAAATAATAATAATAATAATAATAATAATAATAATAAAAGGAATATTTATTTTCCAGCAATGACCTTAAGAAACGTTTTTTAAACTGTTGATTGCAATTTGAGAGGGAGCATTTTTTTTTAATGTGCCCTATAAAGGCATATTAGTCCTCAAAAAAAAAAAAAAAAAAAAAGGAGAATAGGAAGTCTGTTGCCATACATTCTTTATATCTCAAGTTTATAGTTAGGTAGTTTTTACATACAGAAAATTATGTTAAATTCATTGAAAGTAGCATAACAGATGCACTTTCTCTAAGCCGCATATTTGTCGTTATAAATACTCTAACCTCATGTCACTCGTAGTAACATTGTACATAAATGGATAATTTAAAATAAAAAAAGATAAACTTCTCATATTTTACCTTTCTTCATATAGCTCATGACGTTCTGGAATAATTTTAAACTGTATGATAATAGCGTATTTCTGCGTCGTCATCTTTCTGCACAAACATGGCTGTCAAATTCTGACTGTTTACCTGTTGATAAAAAATTAAAAAATGGACTTTTCTCTTTTTATAATTGTATTTTTTCTCATCATTTGCATTCAAAATTAGTTTTTTTTTTTTTTTTTTTTTTACTGCTCGCTTCTCTCACCAACCCCCGTTCGCCGCCTGCGGCGACTACCTCACCGCCTTCGGCGGCTCTATTCCCTACCTGCTTCTGGTGGTTTGAAGTCAAATCGACTATATGCCATCATATACGGTGTCCCCGCTGAAAAAAAATACCCCCCCTCTCACCATCTTGATGTAAAATAAGCATTTTCTTTAACTGAAATGCTCTCATACCCTTTAAAAGCACAGTAACACTTCCTTTACAATTTAGAATAATTCACCAAATAAATAAAAAAGACCACCCTCCCTCCCATCCTTATATAAAAATTGAAAAAATATGAACATGATTTAAAAACATAGTAAAATATCTAGCCCAAACAAAAAATCCAGCTCCTTTCCTTCGCAGAAAAAAAAAAAAAGAAAACCCTCAAATACGCAATGTAATTTATATGAGATCACGTAAACAAAAAAAAATACCCTAAGAAAAATGACACCTTTCTTAAATGTTTAAAAAATTCAAGAAAATATGAGCAATCGTGTATATTTTGTTGAAGAAAGACAAGCAATAAACAAAACGAAGAGTCACCGGTTTTACTTGTCGAACACGACCTTGTTGGACAAGTTTCGGAGCCGTTTGGTTGAATGTAATATAATTTTGCTCGAAGTGAGCCTTGAAAAATGGGTAAATTAGAATCACTTCCCTCTCCTGTTCTAATTAACGGAGAGCAATGGAGCAAACATCGTTTTCATAAAAAAAATATATTTCCAAAGATATTTAACAAAAGGGGGTGGGGGATTTTTTTGCCCCCTCATTTGGTGGAGTAAGGGAAATTTTTGCTTAAAAAATTAATTAAAAAAAAATTCGAAATTAAGAAAAATCTCTCCGAGGTGCAAATCTACGACGCTCAAACTAATTTTGTACCAAGTTTCAAGTCTGTAGGTGCTATGGGGCCGCCTGGACGCAGGCCAGCCACAAACATCCTTTCACAATATCTTAGAGCTTACTTTTTTTTAATATATAGAGGAAATTTGTCTATGTTTTGAATTGTTCCGTGTGTTATAACACAGTATTATTTATGTAAATGAGGCACGATTCAAAGCCAACAATCACAAGGTATAAAGTATCAAAAACAAATGGCTGTAAACTGAAAGGTGTTTATAAAGTTCTGCACTGATGGATCACAGTTATTAAAAAAAAAATCTATTTTTATTCCAAATCTTATTAATTAAACCGTTTTATCGCAAATTTCATACAAGTTTACGTGTGAAAATTTCATATTTCTAAGAAGTAAAAAAAAACGAGTGTTATCTTAGGTGTTAATAAATATTTGAATTGAAGTTCTCGCTTTTTCTTTGATTTTGAAATCAATATATAAACTAGACAACATGCACTTTTTAAATAATGTGTATTTAACTACCCAAGTAGGAAATTAAAGAAATTTGTAAAACAAAATATCTTTTTTAAATGGCCGAGTGTGTATGCGTGTGTTTTAATATTAAGATATAAAGTATTCTAGTTTGCAGGGTTAAACACACTATAAAGTAGCAAATTATTTATGTTAGAATTCATTATTTTGAAACATATACCTGCATAAAAATAAATTTCGTTTCTTGAAAACACCAAGAACAAGAAAGACATAAAAGCATGTATAAAATTTCAAATCTAATCGCAACACTTCTTCCAGAAATCTGTAACTGAATAATGCATTACTTTCGACGCAAATCTAGTAGCAAAGGGCTAACAACATAGTTGAATAAATGTAGTCAAAGTGCTGAGAAACAAATTCTTATGTTTTATATCCTTAAGAAAAGCAAAGGATAAACGATGCATAAGGAAATGGTAAATATATCTTTACGTATGAATAAATGGAACAAAAATAAATGAACTGAGTTTACATATAATATTTTTCTGCGCGTTGCTTGATAATCAGATCCAAAAGAACCGCATTCTTTAGCAAACAGGTTTATAACATTACGCCTTATGAAATATTTGTTTATTTATTTAGCTCCGAAGCCACTGCATATAATAAGAGTCCAGATAATTTGCACACGTGTGGATCAACACTATTTAGGTATATTTGAAGTACTGGGTAAACATATTGTCTTATTGTGAAATATACACCGTATGGTCTGAACATCACATTTTTAAATCCATAGGGTCATTCCATGTGAAATCAACGAGCCTCAAAACTTGACCATCACCAATTTCAAAAAAAATTATAGGGTTGATTACGTCTTTGAAGTGATACAAAAAACTGATTTTAAAATTTTTTTTCAGCTGTTAGTTTTTTGTGTGAGACCGCTTAAAAAACTCGAAAAATGGCAAAAAGTGAAATTTTGGTACATACAAAGACTCAAGTTTCTCAGCTTCTATTGCAGCTAAAGTCTTTTGTTATATGTCATTTTAAAGCTCTTTAAACAGGCTTTCATATGATATGTAACTTGACAAGATTTGGCGATGTTAATATTTCAAGGTCACCGAAAGCATAATTTGACCTTGAATATCTCAAAAAGTGCTTTTCTTAAAAATCTGAAAAATATATATATATTACTTCATAATGTGGTGTATATGTGGTAAAATTTTCAGAATGGGACAGCAATGGGATCTGGACGAACAATGACATAGACTTTTTACCCTCTTACCACTTTATTGCAATGTCTATGGCTACTGAAGAGATATAATACAGAAATACTGCAAACTGTGAAATGTTATATACAAGTAACGGTTGGCACATTCCATTTCTTGGTTTGAGAGGTAATAAATCATTCCTGTTGCCTTTCTCCTAAGGTCTACTTTCGAAATAACGGCACTAATAGGCACATTGAAAACATTTTCAAAGTCAGGATAGTAGAAAGAAATTGAGGGTCCATGAGGATGCAACAGCATTTTCAAATTTTGATTTTCTTCATCTGTGTCTAAGACGCGCCCCAGCCTCCAACATCCATTATACCTGCAGGTCAAGAATCCAACCATATCTGAGCAATCAAGATCGCATTTGATAGTTGTAGTACGTTCGATCCTTATTGTATTGGAAATTAAATATACTTTCACCTTGCCCCTGATTCCTATTCAATGGCATAAAACAATGAAGACTCTGAGTGCCTGGTATTGTACTTATCGTCATTTTTCTGGATTTCAAAGCCTGTTCTTCCTGTCTATAATGTTCAATTGTGCAATATTGAAAATTAATTCATTTGATATGCTCATTTGCCCAATTAAACAACTGTCGTGTGCCATGATTTGAGTGTCATAAATCCTTTACAGACTGAGTAAAGTTGCAAGTCTTTTACCAGTTCCACCCACGTCATCACAAGCACTTTTGCCATGATGGGATTAGGCAAAAAAAAAAAAAAAAAAAGCCACTCTGCTTTAATCCCAAAATATAATTCATGATAACTCAGGTTAAAAAAATCCGGTCTATTTTTGTACCGTGAGGCAGCTCCATTACTGAAGTAATAGATCAAGCTTGGTTTGGTGGCAAAATGAGACTGATATCTTTCAGATAAGTAAGATAGAGCTAGACTGTTGAGTAGCAAGAAACGAGCGCTGAATGAGTTTAGGAAGTTCTTCAAAAAGAGACTCAATAAATTCTTCTGTACACTTGACCAATGTCTCAAGACATGTTCTTCTCTTAACTTGCATCCATTGTTTATAGGAGACGCTTTCAACGCAATTCATTTCAAATGCTTCTTCAATCCTGTCCTTGAGTTCTTGAAATCCAGGACAGAAGTGCCTTATAAATTTCATGCTTGATCTATTACTTCAGTGATGGAGCTGCCTCACAGTACAAAAAAGACTGAATTTTCTTAACCTGAGTTATCATGAATTATATTTTGGGATTAAAGCAGAGTGGCATTTTTTTTTTTTTTGCCTAATCCCATGGCATAAGTGCCTGTGATGGCGTGGGTGGAACTTTTAAAAGACTTAAAACTTTAGTCAGTCTGTAAAGGATTTATGACACTCAAATCATGGCACTACGACAGTTGTTTGATTGGGCAAATGAGCATATCAAATGAATTAATTTTCAATATTGCACAATTGAACATTATAGACGGGAAGTAAACCAAAAGTGGAATGTGCCAACCGTTACTTGTAAATAACATTTCACAGTTTGCAGTATTTCTGTATTATATCTCTTCAGTAGCCATAGACATTGCAATAAAGTGGTAAGAGGGTAAAAAGTCTATGCCATTTTTCGTCCAGATCCCATTGCTGTCACATTCTGAAAATTTTACCACATATACACCACATTATGAAGTAATAGGGGTGACCGGGGCAAGATGACGATGCTAAGAATCGTTGCTTATTATTCACTCATTTTCAAGGATGGTAAAATTATTTTTATATGAGGCGTTAGAGTAGTCCTTTGTAGCCTAAAATATATTACCAATTATTTTTTGAAATAAAAAAAAAGGTATGATTTTCTTATGTTTTCATAACCTTAACAATTCGTCATCTTGCCCCATTACCGGGGCAAGATGACTTTCGCCTTGGGGCAAGATGACGACTCTATAAAAGGCGCAACATTTTTATCTTTTAAATACGTTACATGGTTTAACAAATGATAAATGGGTTTCTACATCTTAGAAAGCATTAAATTAAGCATTGTAAAGTAATGTATATATACAAGGGTTTAGTAGTGCAGCTAACAATAGTCGCAAATAAAAATGCCATTTTCATAATTGGAACAGTCCTCATGCCACCACTCTTGGCATTCACAGCAGTGGATCCATTCTTCTGTTGGACGATCACAATATTCCTCTTTACAAGCAGAACATCTTATTACACCATCCTTTGAAGTTGATGCCACTGGGTTGCCATGCCTGATTTTTTCTGACTTCGGGCTAAAGAAACAAAGTTTGAGTTTTCTTACTCCTTTTTTTGCTTCACGTTCTTCTGTCCTCTGTTTTTTTAGACAATCCTTTTTCTCTTTCTGCTTGGCGCTTTCTTCTAGCAGTTCTTTGACGGGTGAGCTCGTAAAGATACTTGAACTCATTTTTTTGTTTTTTCTTTTTTTGCCACATTGTAGTGCTTTTGGCAACGGCTTTAAAGCAAAAACACTTAAACTCTTCTTTTCTGCACTGGAATCAGAATTTGTCATCAATTCTGTATCTACTGGATCTTTTATATGTGGTTTTTTACTAACAGGGTCTGGGGGTTGGCACTATTATTTTCAGTTCCCTCTTTAACAGCATCAAGATCAGTTGTTTTTGAAGCAGCGAAATCATGATCGTTGCGGCTCGATCCAACATTCTTGAAAACCTTGAACGGCATTTGCAATTGTAGCGGCTTTAAAGTAAGCTATGCTCAAAAGTTCACCAACATTTTTATCTGTGATGGTCTGCCCTGGATGAGTGACCATATAGTTGTCACATGCTTGACTATAATAATTTTAAAATGGGCCGAAAATTGCCACATCAAGAGGGTGGAGACCCAAAAATGATAATGAATTTTTCTCTGCAATATAATATAGCCTGCAAAGTTATGTGGGATTTATGATTATCAATGATCAACAGAACAGGAGATTCTTTGTTTGATTTTTCGTGTTGGTAAAAGTGCTGCAAAAAAGAGAAAAAAAAAAAGTATCCTCATTACTCCAGCCATTATCACTACAGTGACCTACAGTTCTTGGTGGGGCTTTCTCGATAAGTTTAGGACGCATTCGTTTTCTGGCAAAAATCAGAAAAGGTGGCAGGTAAAAGCCAGTGGCGCTTATGCAACAAATTATTGTTACATTCCTTCCTCTCTCTGCTAAAACAATCTTCGAAACTCTTCTGGATCCTGTAGAACTGACTACCATGGGCAGCTTATATTACCATGGGCAGCATAGAATCTTTGCTCCATTCTCCTCTTGAGAATTTCTTCTTGTATTGTCGAACCATATCTGAAATGTCATTATATGTATCATTAACAAACAATTAGTTTGCTCTTCGGAAGAGGGGTGGGGGTATGAGGGACTTAGTATAATATATTATTATATACATTAGTATATATATTAGTATAACTATAAATAAGCATTTAAAGAACTTAATAGAAGGGGCAACATAGTTAGTTTCATAAATTCCGAAACATGGGGCAAGATGACGAGCTCGTCATCTTGCCCCGTGTTTCGTTTCGTCATCTTGCCCCAGACTGCCATTTTTGAAGGATTCGTATTTATTTCCATTAAAAAATGCGTTTATTTGGTGCTTATTCATATAAATAGGTAGTATTTAAACTAAGGTACACATTAATACTAATGAGAAGCAATAAATCTTACCTGTATTTGCATCAGAGCTTATTTGCACATGGATAAAAGTTAGATCGCGGTAGCGGTAAACCAGAACAACTTCAGAACTGTCTTGAAAATGGCGATTTCAGCGACTTTATACTATTGCTGAACGAAGAATAGAGAGAAGAATCTCTAATGATCAATTGATGCTTCTACCTAGCGGGAAATGAAAAAAATACGAAATTCGTCATCTTGCCCGGCTCGTCATCTTGCCCCGGTCTCCCCTATATATATTTTTTTCAGATTTTTAAGAAATGCACTTTTTGAGATATTCAAGGTCAAATTATGCTTTCGGTGACCTTGAAATATTAACATCGCGAAATCTTGTCAAGTTACATATCATATGAAAGCCTGTTTAAAGAGCTTTAAAATGACATATAACAAAAGACTTTAGCCGGAATAGAAGCTGAGAAAATTAAGTCTTTGTATGTACCAAAATTTCACTTTTCGCCATTTTTCGAGTTTTTTAAGCGGTCTCACACAAAAAACTAACAGCTGAAAAAAAATTTTAATATCAGTTTTTTGTATCACTTTATAGACGTAATCAACCCTATATATTTTTTTTTAAATTGGTGATGGTCAAGTTTTGAGGCTTGTTGATTTCACATGGAATTACCCCATATGTAAAAATATGGTTCAGAAACAACTTAAAGACGGTCAAAATCTAGTGTTATTTACTAATGTACACAAATTATATTTCTTCAACGGTATTTTTTAAGCTTTTTAAGAGAAAGAATCACATGGCGATTTGTTACTGTTCCTCATATCAAACGCTATGAATTTACTGCTATAGTACTCAAAGAGCATTTTTCTGTAAGCTGTGGATCTGTAAGCTCCTTTACTCGTATATTGCGTCGTTAATATACACGTGGAATCTTTAACTAATCATTTTTTTATGTTGTATCGGGTTTATCTAAACTTTAATTTCATTTTAAGTTGTTTATTCGAATATCCAGTATTTATCGTTTAAAAGAAATGTTTTTTTTTTCATTCTTTGTGTGTTAAATTAAATTAATTTTATTTTTTACATGCTATACCATGCATTTTTTTAAAAAAAAATATTCATTTATTTTTTTGACATTTGAGGAAAAATACGCTAAAAAAAATCTTACAGCGTTATGCTCTAAAGTCTTCAACATAGGGTAAGTGCTCCAGTAGTCGGCCAGTCTCCAGTAGTCGGCCACAATGACATAAAACTCCTCATAAATAGTACATTTTTAATTCAAAATCAGATATGGCGCATTCACACATTCATGTACCTATCCTCAATCATCAACCAGTGGCAGTTAAGTTTTGGGTACTTTTTTTGAATGAGTAATGAGTCATTTCATTTTGAATGGTGTGCCCGTCATCCAAGATTGCGATTCTGCTTATTTTTCAGCTAAGAGGACACGTCTTCTTAAAATGGCCAATTACACTTATTAATTCAATTCTGCTGTAAATTTGAGTGATTTTTATCTTAATGGAATGTCTAACATTATGTTTCAATGAAAGAGCGAACTCCTGGTTAGACTCGATTGTTTTTAAAGGGGTGGCCGACTACTGGGTACAGAATTCTTCTGCATTTCCAATAGTCGGCCATGATAGACCGACCACTGGTTCTAAGCAATTTGGATGATTTATCCAGTAGTCGGCCACATACTTAATGTAGCTTTTTATTCTTAATATGGGTTCATCAAATTAAAACTAAATTAACTTATTGAAATACAGAGACAATTTAACTGTTTTGAGTAAAAATACCTTTTCCAAAGTTTATTTTTCTTGAAAAATAGTAATTAAATTAAATGTCTTAACTTCTTTTGACCACCATTTCGACATTTTATTGCTCCTAGTGTTGTAAATTTAATTGAAAATTCTAAAAAAGATATTTTTTAATACGCATACGTTGAGTTAAGATTATAAGTTTTAATACTCATCTAGTTATTATCAAATGGTGTTTTAATATTTTTTCTTATCAAATTTTATCTTAAACTAATGAAATTGAAGAAACGAGTGATTTGACTTCTATTGATACTTATTCGGCAGTTAATAAACATTCCTCAATTATAGGAGATAAGATGCATTACTTCAATAGTCACATAGACTCAAGTTATTTAATGAGTGCCAAGCATGTAGTTATTCTTTCTTTTGCTATTAAGCTTAACTTTTTGCTTTACCAAAGGTTCAAGACCCCTGTGCTCTATTTAGGATAAGTGTTTCAAATGTTGGTACATTTTCACTAATGATTCTCCCCAAATGTTTGACTTCTTGAGTTTTCTTCGCTAGAGGACTAGAATTGTGCTGAGTTAATTTCAAAACTACATGGTTACATTGTTGCAAACTAAATTGTGGTTTGTTTTCAAGGTTATTCCTTGTTTACTAACATTCTTGTCGAAAGCTGTAAGATTACTTTCATGACATCCCGAGTTCCATTTACTTCCTTATTTCATCTTACTTCAATTAGTTTAAAACAAATAACCTTGCTTCAGGGGAATATTTTGTGCTAGATGAAGATTTGATGGAGATTCCTTTTAGCGCATTTTTGCATGTGTTTTTACTTGCATAGTTTTAGAAGCAATCATTTCTGAAACTACAGTTTTAGTTTTATCTTCCGTATGTTGAAATTCCGTTCTAATGAATGTGAACCAGTTAAGTGCCGACGTGATTATTGGTCATGAATTGTGTCGACTCTATTATTACGTCTTTATGTCTACATAAACAGTAAAGCAGTTTTTCATTTCTTGATTCTTTGGTTATTATCACTAAAAACTGCTGTTCACTACAAAACTATTCCTGTTTTTTTTACTTCCTAAGCAAGTACATTTTGTACATTTTATATAAACTTCGTTTATTTTGTCCCTTCTTGCATCTTTAGCAAGTGCTGCTGAAATTCGTTTCTTCAGAAGCTTTTTTTTTTTTAACTTTCTTTTAAGCCCAAACTACGTATACGCAATACGTAATACTTTGTTGCAACAACATTTATTTTATCTTTTATTACTCATTTCACAATACAAAGTTAAATCGTTTATTTCTGGAGATCGTCCTAAAACGGTGTCTGGGTTTAACAAGAGGAAGGGGTGGTTGATTAAACTGTGACGTGACAGATAGCGGCAGGGGGGGGGGGAGGTAACAAGAAATATGAGTTTTTATATTTTGGTTCGCACAAAAGCATTTTATGTAACAACTAGCGGTACCCGCACGGCTTTGCCCGTGATATAAAACTAAAACGTCATTTGGTAATAAATTCATATCGCAGAAAGAATGCTCAATTTTAGTTATAATTCAACTATAATTCCTTAATAACAATTTGTTTGTGAGTTATAGTGTGGTAGGAGAGGGTAGCTTGAATTGTGAAACATTGAGAAAAAGGGATGGAGGGGGTCCAAGTATGTTGGGAAAAAAGTGTTGCGCCATTTATACTCATACACTTATGAAGCTTTTTTTGATGTTTTAAATTATTTTCTTTTTGATATAGACATATTTTTAGACGTTATTCAGAAAAAAATATTTTTTAGCGCGAGTTTTTAATAAAAAACGGTTTTTAGGCAGCTAAAGTATAAAAACATTAATGTCCCGAGAAATCTGTGCTAATTTACTGCCTAAAATTAATAATGGTAGATTGATAGTTAGACAAATAAGTAAAACACATAGTGTATCAAGAAGTACACTAACATGATCATCTACACGGTTGAGTACCAGAGGTACCACGAAAAATATGACCAGACTAAGTATAATGCATCGGTGCAGGTCAGTCATTTCACGTTTTTAGAGGGGGGGGAGGGACAAAGGGTGCAAACACAATGCAATTTCATCGGAAAAAAGCAAACACCACGCCCACTTATATATTAATTAACTGATTTCTGAAAACCGGGGGGGGGGGAGCAATTGACCCCCCCCCCTTCCTGACCCCCCAAATGACGGGTCTGGTTCGTTGTAAGTTTCCCTTTGTTTTGTTATTTTAATTCAACCCCCTATATCAGATAAGATCAATGAAAATGAAGTGGCCGACTACTGGATTCAACGTGGCCGAGCACTGGATTTCTGTGGCCGACTACTGGAGCATTTACTAGTGTTGACAACAGCTTGGATTTTAACATAATTTTTTTTTAAATTTCTGAAACAAGTAGGTGATTCACTATCAGAAAGGTTCATTCTAAAGTTTTTCCTTGTGTTTGTTGCTGTATTGATAGCTGAAAGTTCTAGGTTAGCCAAGATCCACAAAAGATGTCTTAAATGGCCGACTACTGGAGCACTTACCCTATAAAGATTATGTTACCCTTGTTTCCTTCTAGAACCAATCTCGCAGAACCAGAAGTCTCTTAGAAGAAAAATTGACGAGAAAAGCCGAAATCACGAGACAGGAATAGCTGAAATTTACGAAAATAAAAATTACAGCAAGAATCAAATTTTCAATAGTTTCACTTTACGATATTCACTGATTTCAAAAGGGAAAATTAAGAAAATGTATAATCGATCATATCGAATTAAACGAAATTCGAAATACTGAGGCGTTGATATGACCTAACAGCTAAATAGTCTGATACAGACAGATGGAACAAATCGTAGGGGAAACCGGGGCTATTTGGCATAAGGGGTACGTTGGCACCGTGCCTTTATTTTCTAGTATCACAGTGCCCACAGCGCTGCCGTCGTGATGAGCATACTCGGCAACCTGCGACATCATCTACAACAGTTTTAGTGTCTTGCTAGCATGTGTTCGAAGAATGGATCTTTTGGTGGTTTTCTTTCTGGTGAGATTTTTTTTCCCCGATTTGCTTTTCGTTTTTCAGTACCCTTAAAATTTTGTGTTCAAGTACTCCAAGCTTATGGTGGATACAGTGACTAATAGCCTAGGGATTGATGCAGCTACTGGATTCCCAGTCGTTTGTACTCTGGGCAGGGCCGCCATGTTTTCCAGAAAATACCTTTGGGGCTAGTTGGCAGAGTCAGCTTGGGGTATCTTGGTATAGGCCAGCGATCTATGCCAACTTATCCCCCATGATGTTCGCGTGACATCGCATAGTTATAGATACCTATATAGACCTACCTGCTGTTCCTTCTACTAGTACGGGTAATGCTGGTGTTGAAAATGTTCCTACTACTGGTTAGGGGTAGTACTAGTGTTAAAAATGTCCCTATTGATAGCGTTGAAAGGAGTGAATCTTCAATCATCACTAGTACAACCTGCGCCTCCGAAACATGTCGACTTGTGACCTCTAAAGACATTCAGCCTTTTCCAAAAGCAGGGCCATGAAAACGACAACCAGAGGGAAAAAGAGAAGGCACAGTACAATCCGAACCGACACTCCAGTTGAAAATGAACTGGCAAAAGAAAAAGCTGAGAAAATAAAAAAACACTTTACGTTGAAGGGACAAAGAAAGAAAACAAAAACCATGACTACGAAATCAAAGAATATTGTAAAGAAATGATCAAATAAGGAAGATATTAGTAGCACTGAAACTGACGAGCCTTTCTCTGATGCTATTCCGCATGCTGGTAGTGAGGATAGCTATGGACCATTTCTACTGGATTCGGTCTGTTTCAACCTTCCTACACAGCCCCCACCAGCAGATGAGACAGCATTAAATGCTGCTGTTGGAGCTGATTAGGTGAGTATGGGGTCGTGAAGTGTGAGGCCCGCAAAAATATCCAGGGCAAATACTTAAATTCAATAACGAGGACTTTTTAGTGTCCACTATGGGGAAAACTACAAAGCATTAGAAGTGACCAAAGCCACCTGACTCTCTCAGATGAGTGAGAACCCATCTTTTGCAGTTGACATGAAACATTTAACCTACCTACAATGCACGTACATGTTTTTAAAAACTTTGTTTTGACATATTACCTTATGATCTATTTAAATAAATATTTAAAAAATAAAATTGCTGCAAATTTATCATTTCAAACAATGTTATGCCAACATACCCCGATGCATCTGCCAAGTTACCCCGACTCTGGGGTAGGGTAAGTTGGCAATGTTGAGGAGCCTTCGACCAATATTTGTTTCGAGTTTCCCAGTGAATTTCAAATGATGTTCCTAGTGATTTTTTGTAGCCAAGATGTTACCCTATCAGAGGCATAAATTACTTTTACCATAAGTACAACAGAAAAAATTAGAAAAATCGAGAAGTAAAAACTATGCCAACTAGCCCCGGTCTCCCCTATGTTAGACAGGCCGGTCTGTAATTCAACAATTTATAGAAACATTTTCAAGATTGGACATCCAATAACACTGCAGTCACTAAGTAGTGTCTTTTAAATGGCGTATGAAAATGGTTTCAGTAAACAGAGGTTAATTAACATTGTAACGGGAGTTGATATGTCGGAGTAGCTGTCGATATGTAGCAGAAGTAATATAACACAACCAAAAGAGTAGGTTTAAAGTCACGAGTAGTGAGTTTGTAAAAATATGCAAGATGTATTTTTTTCTGGTAACTTCTAACTTGCAACCATCCCTTCCCGTCAACTTTCTTCTGTAAAAGTTGCTGTATCAATTTTTTTTTACCATTTAATTTGAACCCAGTAGGCGAATAACGGGTTGAAACACCCGAAATATGCAACACAAATATAGTATTAATTAGATACGCAGCAAGAAACCTTGTCCTTATACAACCGTGTATTTAAGAGCAGACGAGCACGCAATTAAAAGGCGAATACGTGCAAACAAACGTTGACCGCGCATGCGTTTTTTTAACAACGTGTTCAGCAACGCGCATGGTCATTCAATGGAGATCAGTAGTTACTTCATTGTATTCTGATCTTTTGCTCGTTTATTTTAAGATTCACGAGTTCAATTCTGGCCAGTTGCTACTCCTGCAACGCATCAGTGTATCTAATTTTACTATAGCTGGAGTAGGGGAGACCGGGGCAAGATGACGAGCCGGGCAAGATGACGAACTTCGTATTTTTTCATTTCCCGCTAGGTAGAAGCATCAACTGCTCATTAGAGATTCTTCTATCTATTCTTCGTTCAGCAATAGTATAAAGTCGCTGAAATCGCCATTTTCAAGACAGTTCTGAAGTTGTTCTGGTTTACTAATGTATACTTATATACTAATGTATATAATAATATATTATACTAAGTCCCTCATACCCCCACCCCTCTTCCGAAGAACAAACTAATTGTTTGTTAATGATACATATAATGACATTTCAGATATGGTTCGACAATACAAGAAGAAATCCTCAAGAGGAGAATGGAGCAAAGATTCTATGCTGCCCATGGTAATATAAGCTGCCCATGGTATTCAGTCCTACAGGATCCAGAAGAGTTTCGAAGATTGTTTCAGCAGAGAGAGGAAGGAATGTAACAATAATTTGTTGCATAAGCGCCACTGGCTTTTACCTGCCACCTTTTCTGATTTTTGCCAGAAAACGAATGCGTCTTAAACTTATCGAGAAAGCCCCACCAAGAACTGTAGGTCACTGTAGTGATAATGGCTGGAGTAATGAGCATATTTTTTTTCTCTTTTTTGCAGCACTTTTACCAACACGTAAAATCAAACAAAGAATCTCCTGTTCTGTTGATCATTGATAATCATAAATCCCACATAACTTTGCAGGCTATATTATATTGCAGAGAAAAATTCATTATCAATTTTGGGTCTCCACCCTCTTGGTGTGACAATTTTCGGCCCATTTTAAAATTATTATAGTCAAGCATATGACAACTATATGGTCACTCATCCAGGGCAGACCATCACAGATAAAAATGTTGGTGAACTTTTGAGCATAGCTTACTCTAAAGCCGCTACAATTACAAATGCCGTTCAAGGTTTTCAAGAATGTTGGATCGAGCCGCAACGATCATGATTTTGCTGCTTCAAAAACAACTGATCTTGATGCTGTTAAAGAGGGAACTGAAAATAATACTGCCAACCCCCAGACCCTGTTAGTAAAAAACCACATATAAAAGATCCAGTAGATACAGAATTGATGAAAAATTCTGATTCCAGTGCAGAAAAGAGGAGTATAAGTGTTTTTGATTTAAAGCCGTTGCCAAAAGCACTACAATGTGGCAAAAAAAGAAAAAAACAAAAAAATGAGTTCAAGTATCTTTACGAGCGCACCCGTCAAAGAACTGCTAGAAGAAAGCGCCAAGCAGAAAGAGAAAAAGGACTGTCTAAAAAAACAGAGGACAGAAGAACGTGAAGCAAAAAAAGGAGTAAGAAAACTCAATCTTTGTTTCTTTAGCCCGAAGTCAGAAAAAATCAGGCATGGCAACCCAGTGGTATCAACTTCAAAGGATGGTGTAATAA